>JXTB01001170.1:7671-18910 GCA_002914805.1 Parasponia andersonii
GTAGGTAAGAGATCAAGCCAAACCACGTAATAATAATTTTTCATAAACTTTCTCCAATTTATTCTTATTACTGACTGATTTCTATATAAGAATTCAATACCTAGTGTTGACAAAATCTTCCGTCAAATATAAACTGCGATGCAATACATTAAGATGTATCAAAATATGCCCGTCATTTTGATCACAAATTTAGCTTAATTCATAATCACATCAACTTTTAAAGTTAAGATGCAAAGTTCAAATTCCGTCACTAGTATCAATCAAGAAAGAAATTAATTTAAATATCTGTTCATATAATTTTTGTACAAATTACGCAACTTTCGGTGATGAAGGATTTGGCTTTATGAGATTTACTAAACGGCGGGTCAAAGTGATAACAAGAGAGTTTGAATTTTGTGTGATCATTGCCGTTTAATTGAAAATAGGAAGAAAGACGAAGAAAAAAGGACTGTACGTAGATGAATTATTTGTATGAGTGGAGGGCTCTTTTTTATTTCATATTAATTATTAAAAATTAAACCTTAGTCAAAGGATATCTCGAAAAAGGACATGATCAAAGGAAAATAGGTTTGAAAACACAGCAAATAATGTCTGTTAACATCTTGAAATAATTTATACTATTGCATTAGAACTATTGTTCCTCTTTCTCCTTGCTGGAACCCGAATTGAAGGGAGGAGTTTGTTTGTTTGTTTTTATTTTGTTTTGTTTTGATTTGTTTTTTTTTTTTTTTAAGATTTCATTTCCTTTTGTAAGAATTCTGACAAAAAAGAAGAAATTTTATAAAAATTAAGAAAATGTTTTCTTCCTTCCTTTCCTTTGTCTTTTCCATCACAATTATGTTTTCCTTCCTTTCCTTTGTCTTTTCCCTCACAATTATGTTTTTCTTGACAATTCAAGCTCCAAAGAGAGCCTAAAGTGCTTAATTTAAAAAAAATAAAAATAAAAACAAAAATTGAAAAGATTTTTTTTTTTTTTTTTTTTAATTTTTATTATTTTTTTATCAACTCAATACCAACTATTGTCATCCCACTTCCCAGAAAGTACCTACTAATTTGCACCAGAACTTAAGTCCAAAAGTACAAAGTTATATTATACTAGCAACGTAAGGACATATTGACTATTTTTTTTTTTAAAATCAAATATAAATTCCGGAAATTCTAATATTACGTCACTAAAAAAAGAAATTGTCAGATTATAAATTTTGTTCTGAAATAAAGGTTTAACATAAAGAAGATGAATTTGCTTAATAATTTTTTTTTAATAAAAAATTAAACTTGTAAAATATTAAAACATAACATAAATGAGTTGCGGATATATAATGTGACATAAGGATTTTGCTATTCTGACGAAGTAGCTACTGGCTGCTAATATGTGCCTCAGAGCCGGCCCGGTTCAACAAAGTAAAACCAATTAATTTTCCCTTTCTTTTATTATTAAATGAACACTTTTGGTTTGGCTCAAGTGGTATAAGGTGAGGCAATATAATCAAAGTTACTCATTTTTCATATAAAATTCATCGTCAAATTATAAGTCATGATTTTTAATAAAATATTATTTCAAAATAGGACTGCATTATTTGAAGGTACCTAAAATCACATCACATTATTTTGTACAAACTTTTAGCGTAATGACCTCTAGCAATACTCGAGGCAAAACGTACAATGGATAATTTCAAATAATATTTGCTTATAAATTGAATATTGACACGTAAATAATACATCTCTATTAAATGAGAAAGAAATATATGAACTAATACTTTGAGCAGGCAAAGCAAGTCAAACGAAATTGAATGTGGTTGTTAATAGACATATAACATGCTATGCATATATATCGGGCCATATAAATGTGTGTATATATATGTAGAGAGAGAGAGAGAGAGAGAGAGAGAGAGAGAGATCATAAATGGGATATTTATGTTTTTGGGGATGAAAATCAAGTTGAAAAGTGCTCTAATGTATTAGTCTATTAGACAGCCCAGCGTAGCTTGAGTTGGACCCCCGTGACAGAGATAGAAAACTAACGAAGGTCTTGGGACTGAGAGGGTCGGTCAGACTAACGTGGCTTGGCTTTGGTTTGGTCTTTGGTGGTCCACTCCTTCCTTGTTTGGCCTGCGCTGCCCGTAATACCCACAATCGTTACTTTCCTATGTAACTCCATTTATTCCTCCGAACACTCCGGAAAAAAAAAAAACAATCAATGCAATTTCTGATAGGCTCATTAGATGAGAGTCATGAGACCCAAGGATTTTTAAAGGCAAATAAAATAAAATAAAATAACTAACTAAATATAATGGAGACCGATGCCAAATCTAGCTTAGCTAGCTTCTCTCCCTCATCTTGTACAAATTAAACTATAAACATGTCTTGCCTTGCCCTCTTAATTATGCTTTATCTTTTTAAATTTGGATGGCATTTTGGTTTGGAACCAATTATTTTGAAAGAAATTCATACAAATCGCTCTAATTGTTATCTTCTTATGAGAAACAAACATCAAAATCCAGTACATCTAGCAAGTTCCTCTGAGAAAATGGCTTTTAGCGCCGTCTTATTAGTTTTTATCTACTCGTGTGATTGTGTATTAGTGTATGACTACGCAATCGTATTATCAAAATTATTAGTGAGGAATAATAATATCGATGTGTATTAATAACTTGTAAGTTTTGGCCTCAAGTGGTTGGGTTCGTGAACGTGAATGTGTGAACCGGATCCAAATTCTAGTGTTTTCTTGCATTTTATTTCCCCTTCTCTAAAAAAGTGTAAAAAAAAAAGAAGTTGTAAGTTTTGTTTTATGGTGTTGGTGTTAGCCTATTAGGTTTATTTCCCTCGTTACTTATTCGCCTGGCATAAAGGTGTCAAATGGGTCGGGTCAAATGATCCGGCTGACAACATGTTGTTTTAGCCTTTGGGCTACTCTAGTCCGAACCACATTAGAATGGGCAGAGCTGAAAGATAGAGTCGGATTGAGCTTATATATCTAAACTCGCATGTTGGCTCGGTCTGACCCGATCTGCCAATCTAGCTTGCATGAGCCAGCTCTGTCCATCAAAAATAATTTTTATTTTTATTTTTTAAGTTTTTAAATAAATTTAAATACAAAAATTTCTCTAATACTTATAAATACATATTCTCTCACTCTTTTTTTCACACTTTTAAATTTTAATCTAATTCTAAATAATTTTTTAAAGTTTTTTTTTAACTATTCAACTTACATAAATTTAACTTTTTTAATTATTTAAAAATTTTTATCAATAGGATAAGAACATAACATATTATTTATTTTTTTTTATGAATTTTAATTTTAAAATTTTAATAGTTTTAACTAATTATACAAATAATAATATTATTTTTTTTAGATTTTATATATTTTAAAGTGGGCCAAGAACGACCCAGTATAGGCCGGCCCACCTATGGCCCGCGTAGGAGCCCAGCAGGCCTAAGGGCCGAGTTGAGCTCCATTTTAAAAATTTTAGGCAGATCGGTCTGGCCCGCTTTCTCAGACGGTATGGCCCGACTGAGCTTGTCTATTATGACACCACTAATCTGGCACTAATTAATTAACTAGCAAATTAAATCAGACAAAAACCTTTTTAATTCTTGATATTATTTCATCTTCTTTTTGGAAGAGAGATTCTTGGAATAGATGCTTGATCAATTCTAAGATAGACATGGGTCTATTGGTACATTTTAGCGACTAAATCATAGTACTACTTCAAAAGTTTAAGCCCAACTATTATTATCCAGATCATTATTAATAGTCATGAACTAGTGCGAATCTTATATGAGTAATGATAGGAAACCAAAATTTTGTACTAAAAATTTACATAAAATAATGTGACATGCATTTCAGTCATTTCTTATTTTAAAATATGATCATATTATTTAAAGTTATGTAGCGAAAAATGATATCATATAATTGGTATAAGTTTTTTGGTGTCTTCGTCTTTACTCATTTTGTATATGTAACTCTGTCTACGCCCAAAATATACTAGCAGCTATCGCAGTATAGATTAATGTGTCAATCCCACAGAAAAGTAAATCAATAATAAAAGGTAATGAGAAATAAAAAGAAGAATTGAAAATAAAAAATTAACTTTGTAATAAATTAAAATAATCACAAAAATAATAAATGAAAATACCAATATGAGAAAACAAGACTTCAAGATTCACTTAATTATTTGTCTAACTACTACCAACTTTGATTCCTAATTATCACTCAATTATATATATTTCACATCCCAAATACATAATCGGAAAATATAGCAATTACGATCGGATATTAATTTAAAGTATTCAATATGAGAAATTCTTCCAATTAGTACAAAAAATAATCTATCTTATTAGTTATCTAAGATCGACAATATATCACAGAGACAACACTGTAGTAAAAGATCAGCCAATAAAATAAATATAATTATAATTTAGTTTAAATCACCACATAAAGAAAACATAACTGAATTTATATGAGGAACTAGAAAATAAAATATTGAAAATAAAAATATTGAAGAATTCAACAAACTAAATTTATAAGCGTTGAAATACTCTCAGGAATCAAAGATGGAAAATAGAAAAACTACACAACTAAGATCATCTCTCTAGCCTTTCTAAAAATTAGCCTAACATTAAACTCATCTCACACCTTCTCTCTAGAAAAAGTAGAGTTTTTTCTCTCAAAATTGGTGTGTAATTTTCTCTCTCACATTCTGGCAATTTATAACTGAGCTTGGAGTGTTATGCAAATTTCCACGCTTCTAAAGATGCAATCTAATTGGTCATATGATATGTCGAATCTCCACAATTCCCTTTTTTTCTTTTTCTCTCTTCCCCATGTTTTTGAGCATTGAGAAATAATCCCGTGTGGCTGAATATGGTAAGCTTGGCACAAAACTCGCATGTGATTGGCTGAAGGAAAAATTGGAATTATTGTGCTTGTGTGGCGTTGCGTAGGTGGAGGAAAAACCGGTTGCACGAGAGGCAAGACGCACCGGATCAGACACACTGGGCAGCTGTTGCAGATGCGGGGCCCAGCTGTCCCTTGTCTTCCACTCGCGAGTCCCTTTGCGTGAGATGCACGGGCTCGTCCGATGGAATGGAGGCTCGATCGGACGACCAGAAATGCGCCTGCACTTCTATTTCCCACTCGCGTGACCAGAGCAGCATTTTTCCGATTTTTATTCTTTTGCTCTAATATAAATCAAAACAAAATTAAACCAAATCAAATTAAAATAAAATAAAATAAATAAAACAAATCATAATCTAAATTAAATAAAAAGTTAATCCGAATTTAAATTAAATAAAATTGATTTATCCTAAACTAAATAACTAAATCTAATAAAGTTAAATAAAATTATATCTAAATACTAAAAATCAAATTAACTATAAAATAACCTAAATTAAACTAAAATTCCACAAAAACTCACAAAATTAATAAGGAAAAGAATATAAATAACTCCATTTTCATAGAGTGATCAAACTCCACAAGTTTTTTTCTTTTTCTTCTTTTTTTTTTTTTCCCGAATCTACTACACATCAAGGTGTGTATGTGTTGTGTGAGATAGAAAAAAGATAGACCACAAAAATCATATAATCTGAATGACCATAAAACTAATAAATGAAACTGAATAAATCAAAAATCAAATAGAAAGAAAAATAAACAATGAAATAACCGTGAACCAAAAAACTGAATATCCCATCAAAAGTACTTAAGTAAAATAAAAATCGGCCTTTAAACAATGTTAGTTAACATAAAAGCGACTAGTGGTCATGATTGTTAGGATTTATGTCCTAAAAGCATGAATATTTTGGATATTTACTGAATTAATAAAATGATATTTTTCTATTTGAAGTTGTGCACGATTGATATGTCTTTAAATATCTAAAATTCCTAATTTATTTATGTGACTACAAATTTAGTATATAAGTGTTATATACATGAGGATTAAATTTATGGATATTAAACTAAATATAGTCTGTAATAATTAATTAAAGTTTGGAATATTTAATTAAATATCATTAGTACGGTTCATTAACATTGAGAATATAATAGTCTTATCTAGACTATTGATGTATTGATATCACAATTGAGGTACTTTATATAATTTGATTATATAGGACTAGAACAGACATGATTTGAATCTCATATAAATTCCGTTAACTGTTGAAAGTTCAAATAATGTCACTAGATGATCATATATAGATCAATCTTAATTCTAAGTAGTTATGGACTCCTATTTATAGCAATATATTCTTTGACATACTTGTTAAAGGTTTGTTTCCTAAACAGACCGAAATACTTGTATCTTAGGAGCATGATGAGATGAGTAGATGAAAATATAGCTTACAGATATGAAATCAATTCTTTCTATTAGAAAGCTAGAAAGATGATTCTCTTGTGTATTGATTTAGAACTTGAACAGTTTGAGTACTCAATTTATAATAGATTTATAAATTAATTGTTTATTAGAGAATTAATGGTACACATAGATAAAGATGTAATTAGAGACGTAAACAGAATATAATCTAGCTCCAATTATAAATTGTTTATAGAGGATTGAACTATATGAAATGATTAAATCGATGGACTACTCGATATTTTCTGAGTAAATTAATTTTGTAATTTCAAGAGTGCAATTCTAGATTTTTAGTAGAGTAATACTAAAATTAATAAATTAGACAAATTAATTAAAGAGTTTAATTAATTTTCATAATTTATTAGAGCTTAAATTACAGGTTCATAGGTCCCCAATTCTACCTCTTACAAACACTGTACTGGATATTACATTATTAATATTACTGCACACTTTGTCTAGATAAATAGTTTATATATATGTAATTAATAATTGTTATTGATTAATTTTGAATTAATTAATTTAAATTTATGGAGGGATACGTTTCCTAATTTGTTTAAATTTTGAATTTAAAATATCTAATTATCAGATAATTAGATAAATAAAAAATGAGAAACTGATTAAAGTTTTTTGAAATATATATTAATTAATTAGATTAATTAATTTATTTATAAATATAACCTTTACGTTTATTAGAAAAAAGGAAACTTACGTTTCCAATTAAAACAATGATTACATTTTTTTTAGGTTATATATATATATATATAGATATTAGGTTAATTAATTAAATATAAATATAAATAACTTAAACAAAAACCAACGTTTCTTCTAAACATTATATATATATATAAATTAATTAATATGATTAATTAATTAATTTATTAAATAGTTTAATATATATATATATATATAAAGGAAATCTTAGAAAAATATATTACGTATTATTTAACATAGAATCCCTATAAACTAGAGAGAAAAAGAAGAAAGTCTTCCTATTCTGTATAGAATAAACTCTTACAATCTCATGTGTTGAGAAAATTGCAAGTGCTTAAAGTACGAGTTTAAGAAATTGTACGCAACGTCCACACGTTCATCTAGTTGTACTTGAGGCTTGGATTGGAAGATCGTGGTTTAAAAGACAATAAAACTAGGATCTGTTGATAGATTATAAGACGTATTAGATCTATTCTTTTTGTTTTTTCCTATTTGCTATAAATTAATACAATGCACTCATATAGTCAATTGTTTTGAGAATATTTTTGATTATTCCTAGGTCAATCTTCTACTGCGAAAATCGTTTTAAATCCAACAATGATATCGTAGTAAGTTTACCCAAAAACATCTTTGTGTGATAGATAGTATGGTCTCAAGTATTTTTTTTTTAAACCTAGCTATCTATAAGATCTATAAGTAGGGATAGAGCTAGGATTTCTCTTCAGCAGGCTAGGCTGTAATTATAATTCAAAAAATAATTAATAATAATAATAAGTATTATAATTGTACTCGATACCTTTTTATTCTTGGAAAGTGTTTTAAAATGAGCATATTATTAATATCATTAAAGATATTTTTTTTAAGTGTAAACAAGAATATTGTCGTTTATGTACTAGTCACTCGTCCTATTACGTAGCCGATTTTTCAAAAAATTCATATAATAGAATTCTCTTTTTATATTAACAGTAGCAATTGGTAAAATTAATGTCAATGTCATGAGTCGATAAGCAAAAGGGCTAAATATTGTGTTTTTTGGTCTCAATCATTTTTTGTGCAAAATCATCACTTTTCAATCCATTGAATTTCTCACTGGAACGCATATTATATATATTTCAAGCTAATCATCAAGTTTCACGAGTTCTATAGTAAAAAAATCCTTTGGATACATTTAGTAAAGTGAATTAATATTTTCTTATCAAAAGCTGAAAACATATTACATAGATACAAATATGTCATAAAAAAAGCAAGTCTGAAAATTATATATATATATATATTTATTGAATTTATTTAAAATCAATTAAAATGAAATAATGAGATATACTAATCCAAAAATGGGTTGGATATTTTTCTATTAACCAATGCAACAAACTTTTAATTGTGGGTGTATGAAATTTTATTGTATTTTTAAAGTCTTTTAGGAGCTTAATTATTTTTCCAAATTTTTTAAGAGTTATATAGTTTTTTTTTTTACAAATTTAATGAATATATAAAAAAAAATAAAAATTGAAGGAGGGCTGACTAGTGAGCCTCTGTGTATATATATATATTTTTTTAGTTGTTGAATCATTGTTCTAATTGCTATAATGATTTGACTAGTTAGAAAAAAAAAATATACTATTTAATGTTTTTTATCTCTTTCTACATTTTTACTATGAAAAAGACATGTAAAATGAATTTTAATTAAGCAAAACAATGCATATATAAAAGTAAAAAAAAAAAAAACTACTGAGTTGTTGTCTTATATATATAATAAACACTAATTCTTCAATCTTGCTTGCCAACGTACGTATAATTGATGAGATGAAAAGAGAGAAATTATATTTGCCTTTAAAATGTAATAACAATACAAAGACTAAAGTGCCACCGATGGTGCTTAGCACTATATAAATGTAACAAACCATTAAAATTATTAAGTTGTTACCGTCATTAATGGATCCATTGCTATTGATATTTTCAGTTACATGTGTGACACGTTAAGATTGCTAAGCATTAGTTGTGTTGCTTAGCATCGCTCAA
Source organism: Parasponia andersonii (assembly GCA_002914805.1). Lineage (NCBI taxonomy): Eukaryota > Viridiplantae > Streptophyta > Magnoliopsida > Rosales > Cannabaceae > Trema > Trema andersonii. Next base: position 16,746 of record JXTB01001170.1, read on the forward strand.
GTAAGTACTGTCCAAGACAAGCGTGGGCGTGAATGGTTATCAGGTCTATGGATCATCACGTAGGTGATCAGATGGTGACCTATTGAATTGGGCATTGATGGTCCTGTATGGTGGTGGTTCTTTCTACTGCATATGGTCGTGGAAGGGTTCAATTAATTAAGACGCATAGCTTGCTGGACCATATAATAATATGGCTATATGTAGGATTATGACATGAAGTAAGTAACCCTTCAATCTTCATAGCTGGGCAGCAAGAGACCATCATCATCGAAGTTGTGGTCCTTTGCTTTGGTGTTTATTACCATAGCAGCTGGCCTTTTGATTATGTGAACACATCTCATCTTGGACATGCCCCAATTGGTGTGCTATATTATGACCAAAATTTGAGGCACATTTCCTTTTGGTCCCAAACAATGACTTGACGATGGAGTTGTAACCATTGAGAAATATGTACATATTTATATTTTCTTAAGATGATCAAGTGTTGGAGGAAAATTGATAGTTTGGAGGAGCTCTTCCTAGAAACCAATAAGCATTCAAAAAGGCCTAAATCCACAATTTGTACTGTTTTGGTTCTCCGCTAGATTTTAGATCATGATATCTGTCTCGAAGATTAATTAAAAAAAATGGACAAGATCCCTATTAATACAATTCCAATAATGGTCTTTCGTAAAGCAATTATAGACGTAGCAAACAAACCCCAAACCAACTTTTGGGAGATTAGTTGTGTCTATCCTAATCAAAACCTCATTATTGGTGTATTTCCTAATAATTTAATCCTGTGTAAAATAAGTTTTCTAGTGTATAGCATCGAATCAAAAAGTTATTTACCCTCAAAAAGGCTTTTTTTTCTTATTTTTTTTTCCAACGCTAACCTCTTAAGGGATACTACTCGCTGGAATGAGATCCATAGAATCTCACTTTTAGAATTTTTTTTTTCCATTTTGTTTTATTTTTGTTTAATAGTTCTCCCTTTTGTGTGAAGGTAGTTGTCAAAGATTTAGATCTATGATTATGTCTCGCTTTGATTCTATATTATATAGGTTTAGTTCCAGAATAATCAATCCAGACAAACATAAATATCTGCAGAAATCGTGTCATTATATCTTTGAGTATAGCTTAAACTCCAATCAGTGGAATCAGAAATTAGTATAACTTAAATCTCCACTTGGTGGAGTCCGTAAGTTTGGTTGTGGTTCAAGGTCTCAGTTTTCAGCTTACTTATTTTAAATTAATAATGTGCTTGTAATGAAGCTTCGGATGATTCAGTGTAGAGTTTGAGCTTATTTGGTTGGAGAATTCTTTCTTCTGTTAGAATCAGTTATTGTAAATATTTTGCTTTTTTAGTAGTACATCTCATCACAAAAAAAAAAAAAAAAGAAAAAAATTTGGTTACCCCGAGTCCTTATTTTGCGGAAAAAATTGTATAAATGACAGGATTTGCCCAGACTCGGCCATGTATAAAGCAACTTATAATAATACCACCAAATAATGGTGGTATATTATTTAATTATGATCGAGATCCAAAAGTATGGTTGACAATTTATAATGCGATACGTTAATACGTTTCGAAAATCGCACGTAATTAGTGAGTTTGAGTTTGTCTTAATAACAGGTTCAGATCAAAATTAGGTTGAACTTATAAACCCGTTTATTAAACGAGTCGAGTTCGGAATGACCCATCAATCTGAACTTGACTCGCAATAACTTGTTTATTTGACAGATTAATTTCGGATTAACCTATTTATGGCTCGTTTATTAAATATGTTAATTTTAGGTCAACATATTTATGATGCATGTAATACCTATTTAAAAATATTAGTATATTTTTAAAACTTTATTCTGTATATATGTTGAGATTTTATGTGATTTCAATTTATTTTTGATAAATATTAGTATCTTAAGGTCATAAAATATGTCTGAATTTATGTTAAATGTGTTCAAAAAATATTTTCGATAATTTGAATTAACCGGATTAGCGGGTCGCGTCAGATTAACTTAATCCGAATATGACCCATTTAAATAAATGAGTTACATGGGTTGTATCGGATTAACCTGTTTATAAACGGGTCCAGTTCAGATTAGAATTATTAAACGGATCAGGTTCGAGTTAAGGTATATAAATGTTATAAATAGATATTGACACGACATAAACACGATATACT
>JXTB01001171.1:0-18798 GCA_002914805.1 Parasponia andersonii
ATTTAATGAATAATTAACATGAAATACATGAAAAAATAAAATCGACCATTTTGGTGGCGAGATTGTCCATTAGACGGTGACAATATATACTTCAAATGAATAATAGCCAACGAAATCTAGCAAGCATACAATATTCGACTGAAATATACGCAAAGATGATATGATAAATGAAATAAATAATATAATTATGATAATAAATATATGTTAGTTTTCTCTAAAGTTTTCTACGTGGGAGTGACAAATCTTAGGTGAGAATTATAATGCACGGCTAAAATAATGAATATAATTGAATAATACTTAAAAATTAAGAAAAATGATTACTTGAGAGATGGTAATAATTATGGTGAAGCTTGTGTTTCTTATATGAACCTAGTATTATCATTTCTTGAGTTGATATAATATCGATTCTTCACTCCTCTATCTTTTTCTGGTTTCTCATTTTATGCTGTTATCATGTCCCCCTAATAAATACTTCTTGGAACTTTATATAGTAGCCGTTGATGGAGGTTTTATCAACAATAAATTTAGAAAAAATTAAGAGATGTGGCTTGTGCGAATTGAGTTATTAATCAAAGCAAATAAAGAGAGGATTTTATAGTGGTTCAGCCTCGAAAAAGATGAGCTTACGTCCACTGTTTTTTACTATTTTATGGAGAATTACAAGCACTCAAAGTTACAATGTCTCGTCTAGAAATTTCTCTCAAATTGGGAGTCAGAATTTCGAAGTCTGAAAATTGGAAAATTGGAATAAAATTCAAATCCTCGTCTGAAACATTGAGTCCTCTTTATATAGGTGAGGGTAACCCAATATTCCTAATTATGAAAATGGGTAACTATACAATCGGGTAATACAATTCGAGTAATAATATAATTGGATAACCACTCAAAACGGGTAACTGGTCGATCATAAATAGGAGACTTCTGTTTCCCTTTCCTTGCAGGTTTCCTGTTTGACGAAGCAGAGACTTGTTTCTCTTTTCTTTCAGAAGAGGTCACCCACAACCTATACAGAGAAGGTCGCACATAACTTATGCAAGAAGGTCACACGACTACACAGAGGAGGTCATATGTAACTTAAGCGGAGGAGGTCGCATGTAACCTAAGCGGAGGAGGTCGAACTTAACCCTTACTAATGCGACCTAACATAGGATTTTAGACCGCACAACAATTGCTCCCCAGCTCCATTAGTTCTTTAGGACAAAATGGAGCTTCATTTTAATGTGCGATCTTAAAAAATGCGATGTCATGACCTAGATTTGAGATCTTTGAAGAGTCGAAGAGTCACCAGATTTCAAATCCCATCTCTCAAGATCACGCGTATCTTTTTCTGACAGACGGAAACGTGTAGCCTTTTCTAAGAAAGATAGCAGAACTTGAGGAAGCCTAATGATGCCAACGTCGTTTTTAAACCAAATCTTTTCAAATTTAAACAATTCTGATTTTTCGAAAAGAATCAAATCCTGCGTAAACTTCGGCCTTCAGATCTAAAAATCAAATTCCTTGATCTACGGCTATGATTTAACGGTGCTTCGAGTATAAATATCGGAAACCAATCCGTTTCTGTTCTATTTCACTGTTTCCATCTTTTCTCAGAAAATATCGAAGCTTCAGAGAACCCTAAAGCGTCGTTTCGTCCTTCAGCTTGCACAATCATAGTTTCTTCTCTGATGAAGTTCAAACCATCTCAATCCCTCCGCTTCTGAAGAAAGGTTAGTTCATTTCTTCTCTTATTTCTTCTGTTCTTGAAAAAATAATTTCAATTTTTAGGAATGGAAACTCATCCCATATTGAAGTGAAATGAGAATTATTTTTTATCCCCCTTTTTTAGTCCGTAGGGTAGACTTACTAGATAATAACCAGAAACGAACTTGTGAGAAGAATTTCTAGGGTCTGATACCCTATTTTATTTCCCAACGAATTGCTCGAACATTTATTTTCTGACGAACTACTCGAATAATTTTTACGAATCCGTAGACCTTTTAGGAATGAGCTTACTTGTTTGCACAATCCTAGGATGAATACCCAAAGTGCTGGCATAGTGAGAATCCTCGATGCCTAAATCCCTGCGTATTTCTTTTCAGATGTCTAGTAGTGATGAATTTAGGGAAGGGAATGCATTTTCCGGAGATTCTGACTCGAGTGTTAGTTCCATAAACCTTGAAGATTACCTCGAGCCAGAACCTGAAGTAGAAATAACAGGGGTCAGGCGAAGTAGTCCTCACATAGGCGATTTCCCATAAGACCAGTGGCCTCAATATATCAGGGATGCCCCTGCATTCTCATCAAGCTATCAGTATGTAGAGGGGAATTGGTCATATACCAATATAAGAACGAACTGCACATTGAAAAAACTCAGTAAAATTGCAAGCAGTTATAAGATCGCCATACCCCTTCGCCTACCTATGGAATTTAACCGACCACACACTCCCCCACATGGACTCGCTTCTTTTTTTGAGGCAGTCCTCAAGTGTGGCATGCATCTCCCACTCCATCCGTATATAAAATCGATTATTGATTACTATGAGGTCGTCCCTTTTCAATTGACCCCTAATACCTATAGATATATGGTAGGTTTGTATATACTGTACCATAAATTAGGTTTAGAAACCCCTTCACCTGAAGAATTCGCTTGGTTCTACCAAGTGAAATCAAACCTGTCAGATCTTGGCTTCTTCTATGCAAGCAAATGGTCGAACTAGGCAATAACAACGATCTACGGGGTTCGCAACAACATGGGAAAGTGGAAAAATTCATTTTTCCATTTTGACTATGCGGCTAACGGCTTCTTTCAGAATCCCGGTAGGTAGTCTTCCAATTTATCGCCTTTTTTCTATGTTTACTTTTATACTGATCGCATTCGAATGTCATCGCAGATAACAGGGATCGACCTGGACTCTCCAGGGAACAGCTCGCAAGGGTATATAAAATCAACGACCTTCCAATTGAGGAATTTAATTGGAAGGTACTAGGTACTTCGAATAACCTGGTCGCTTGCGGTCTGCTTCCAAAGGGAGCCGCATTCCCAGACCCCCTGGTTCTTTCGTCTAAGCCATCGAGCTCGAAGAAGAAGCCAAGGATAAGGACAGATTTAGGTACCTTGTCTTCAAGAATTAGAAAACGAAAAGCACCGGCCACCCCTCCAACCTCAGAACTTTCATCTCCAGAGACAGTGTCACCACCAGCTCCTCAACCAGCTCCACAAGGAGAAGGTAATTACATGTGCATTCTAATTACCCTTGTACTATATCTCCTCGCTCACTAACATATCTGTACAGAGATGGTCATCGGTAGTGGCTTGCGAGCACCACCTTCAACTCTCGGGTCCATGGCAAAAACCAAAACACCTGAGAGTACTCCGCCATCGAAAGGGAAGGAGAAGGTCGACAACTCGAAGAAAAGAAAAGTTGCCTTCGAGGAATTCCCAGCAAGCTCGCCTCCACCACAGCCTCAGCCAACGAGTCATCCTGAACCACCCACCGAGGCTGCCACTTCTTCGGAACTGATCTTGGCAGATAAGGGTGAAGAGCTCTTCGCACTCCTCAACCAATTACCAAAGAAGGCTGGTATGAGCACAGCCTTCATTGATCGCTTCACATCTGAGGAAGGTTGAGAGCGGATGAAGCGATGTTCTGCCAAGGTCGCTTTTGGATCTGCGATGAGGATGCTGGCCAATGTAAGCTTTTCTATCTTCTCCTCGAATATATTCTCTTGTTGTCAACAATTAGAATTTTTTTTTTTTAATAGACTGCGGCTGCTGCTGTCCTGATGCACGACCCGGTTCTCGAATGCTTGGAGAAGGCTGAAAAAGTTGAAGAGATAACACAAGCGTTCGAGAACTCGGAGAAGGCTCGGGAGGAGGGGAGAACGGCCTTCAACTTGGAGAAGCAGCAGATGCTCGAGGACCTGGCCAAAGAGAGACTCGAGAAGGAGAATCTCGAGGAGAAAGACAAAGAGCTCGAGAAGGTCATTTCTGAGCATCCAGATCGCATGAGGGAAGCGACCACTGAGGCGGTTCACAAAGCTATCAAGGAGTTCAAGGCGACTGAAGTCAAAGAACTCGAAGATAAAGCTAGTGATATCGCCTCGTCGACCATCATTTTTAATATTTTCTGTGAGCATCCAGATTTTGACTTCTTCATCCTTGGCGAGGACATGGTCGAGCTTGTGCAAAGCTGGAGGGAGGATACTGCCAAAGTTGGGGATGGCGGCGCGAGCCCCTCTGCATAACTTTGTTCTTTTTTTTTTATATTAATTTTAGAACAACGTGGGCTTGGTCCCCCTTCCTTTCTGTGCATGTACGGGTGACTTCTTTTTAATAAATATTATTATTTTTTCCTCATATGCTTCTGCAAAACAATGAAAACACAACAGTAATTTTAACTAAGTAGTCAATCACAGTGATTGATCAGCACACTTTTAGCGATTTGAATCCGACTAACTTAAAACGAGTTTTAAGCGTTAGGATAGGTTAGGTTGCTTAAGAAAACAGTCAATACGAGTGATGCAAACTCTAACTGTATTTCAAAAGTTCCATGTCAAAATAAAATATAGCAATATATCACTTCGAACAGTGAACGTTTTGTAGTTACTTTTCTGTTCGAGGAGGGAAATTGCGTAATACGACATGCTGAGGCATGAAGCGAGGAGAAAATCCTAGGATTTTAAGGAGATTTAGATACTTCGACGATCTAAAACCCCTGTCTCCTCTAAATGGACATTTGCATAGTCCCTTTGGAAACCAATAGGAGATAACATTCTGATCCCACTGCCCCCCGAGTTTTATGGTGTCCAAAAACTGCCATAAAACTATAATAGACGATCAGAAACGAGTTGAAGTAATAGCTGGAGAAGTATTATTGATGAATATTAATAAAGAAGATACAGTAGGCTGTTGAAGATAACATAAAGATTTATTGATAATAACGACGAAGTTGTTCTGTATTCCAGGCATGCTCGATCTTTTGTCCACCGATGCAAGCTAGGTTATATGTCCCAGGTCGAATGATGTTATCAATAACATAAGCCCTTTCCCAAGAAGGCCCAAATACACCAGCACCATGTTCTCTATTATTAGGTAGAACTCGTCGAAGGACAAGATCTCCAACTTCAAAATGTCTACCTTTGACTTTGGAATTATAATATTGAGCAGTGCGTCGTTGATATGATGCAATTCGGAGCTGAGATTATTCATGCCGTTCTTCTAAAAGATCGAGTTCAATTCTCAGTAATACATCATTCTGATTTTGCTCATAAACAAATCGCCGCAGGGAACCCGCACCAATTTCAACAGGGATCATCGCTTCATATCCATAAGCCAAAGAGAATGGACTCTCTCCAGTAGTGGTTCGTTGTGTAGTGTGATAAGCCCATAAAACTTCTGGAAGTACTTCTGGCTAAGCTCCTTTATGCTCCTCCAGTTTTGTCTTTATATTCTACTTGAGTATTTTGTTTATTGCTTCGACCTACCCATTGGCTTGGGGATGAACAACAGTAGAGAAACTCTTCTTGATGCCCAAGTTGTTGCAGAAGTCACGGAACTTGTCATAGTTGAATTGCTTTCCATTATCAGAAATTATGGTATGGGTATACCATAACGGCATATTATAGATTTATAAACAAAATCTATCATCTTCTTTGCGGAGATGGTGCTCAAGGCCTCGGCTTCCATCCATTTTGTAAAATAATCGACTGCGACCACCGCATACTTCAAACCACCTCGCGCTAATGGCAGCATCCCGATAATATCAATTCCCCAAATAGCAAATGGCCATAGACTAGTCATTGAAGTTAAAGGAACATGTGGTTTTCTAGGAATGGTCGCAAATCGTTGACATTTGTCACATTTTCTAGAAAATTCCAATGTATCTTTCTTCATAGTTGGCCAAAAGTACCCTTGTCGAAGAATTTTATTTGCAAGTGCTTGCCCCACAGAATGATTTCTACATATTCCTTCGTGAATTTTCCTCATAATATAGCGTGCTTTTTCATTATTGACGCACAATAATAATGGCGAGCTGAAACTCCTCCGATAAAGCTCTCCATCCTGGATAATATAGCGAGCTGCTTTCATACGAAACCATCTTGCATCGTCTTTGTTCTCAGGAAGATCGCCATTTTGTATATATCGCATTATGGGATCCATCCATGATGGTTCTTCATCAACTGGCATAATTACTTGGGGTTCAACCTCGATGCTTGGTGATATAAGAAATTCAACGGGAACTACCTTCAACAATTCTGCATCTTTCGTTGAAGCGAGCTTAGCAAGCGTATCTGCCCAGATATTTTTAATGCGAGGAAGAAGCTGAATGTTATAAGTGTCGAACATTAAGAACAACTGCTGCACCTTCTCAAAATAGGCCATCGTTCTCTCTCATCTCGCTTGATAATCGCCCTTAACTTGACATACGACCAGCTGGGAGTCGCTATACATTTCAATTATTTCGACCTTCATTTCCTGTGCGAGCTTTAGCCCAGCTATCAGTGCTTCGTATTCGGCCTCGTTATTCAATGCTGGGAATTTGAAGCGAAGCGCAGAATGAATGTTGTGTCCTTCAGGACTGATTAAAAATATGCCCGCACCTGCTCTATTTTCATTCGATGACCCGTCAACATAAAGTTTCCACAACTTTGATGTATCTGAGGTGGGTTTTTTGAGTACTCCCGTGGGAAGATTGACATCGTATGTAAATTCTGCAATAAAATCTGTGAGGGCCTGACCCTTTATAGCAGTGCGAGGTTGAAAATTGATGTCAAATTGACTCAACTCAACAGCCCACTTAAGCAGCCGTCCTGACGCCTCAGGTTTCTGTAAAACCTGTTTCAACAGGAAATTCGTGAAAACCCGGATGGAGTGAGCATGGAAGTAAGGTCGAAGCTTTCTTGATGCAATGACGAGTGCAAGCACCAATTTTTCCATCTCTGGATATCTGGTTTCAGCATCAAGTAATCTTTTACTCACATAATACACAGGTCGCTGAATATTTGCCTCCTCGCGAATTAATGCGGCACATGTCGCATACTTAGAAACAGCGATATATAGGCATAATTCTTCTCCCGGATTTAGTTTCGACAAGAGTGGAGGGGAACCCAAGTGTTTTTTCAATTCTTGGAATGCCTGCTCGCATTTCTCCGTCCACTCGAACCTTTTTGATCCCTTCAACACCTCAAAGAAAGGTTGGCATTTATCGGTTGATCTAGACACAAACCGACTCAGAGCAGCTACTCTTCCTGCTAGGCTTTGCACATCCTTGGGTTTACAAGGAGATTGCATATCAATCAACGCTTGTATCTTCTGAGGATTTGCTTCGATCCCTCGCTGGTTGACCATAAATCCCAGAAATTTTCCAGATCCTACTCCGAATACACACTTCTGAGGATTTAGCTTCATCTGGTATCTCTGGAGGATTTTGAACATCTCATCAAGGTGCTTGATGTGATCTTCGACTTTCTCCTATTTGACTAGCATGTCATCGACGTATACCTCTATTGTCTTGCTAATTTGCTTTGCAAACATCATATTGACAAGATGTTGGTAGGTTACTCCCGTGTTGATAAGTCCGAAGGGTATCTTTTTTATAACAGTATAACCCTCGATCAGTGATGAACGAGGTATGTTCCTCATCTAGCTCGTACATGGGGATTTGGTTATATCCTGAATATGCGTCCATGAAACTTAAAAGCTCATGCCCTGACGTCGCATCTACAAGCTGGTCGATTCTCGGAAGAGGGAAGCTATCCTTCGGACATGCATTGTTGAGATCGGTGAAATCAATACACATTCTCCACTTTCCATTAGGTTTTTTCACCAAAACCGGGTTTGCAAGCCAGTCAGGATAGAAAAACTCTCTTATGAACCCAATTTCGAGCAGCTTCTCCACCTCTTCTTTTAACGCAACGTAGCGTTCTGGATTCATGGTCCTTCTTTTCTGTCGTATAGGCTTCTTTGTCGGATCTATGTTAAGACGGTGGGATATGATTCTTGAATCAATCCTTACCATATCCGAATGTTGCCATGCAAAGACATCTAAATTAGACTTCAGAAAAGCGACCAATGAAGCTCGCACAGGTCCTTGAACCTCCGTTCCAATCTTTAAAGTCCCAGAAGAGAGGACATATGATAAATCCTCCAGATCTTCAATGGGTCCAGTTCTGACCTCTTCGTCTATTTCTCGAGGATCGAAGTCTTCGCTGGTCATTTCGATTGACGCTTTCACTGACGGTTCGACTGATGCTTTATCGGACGATTCGACCGGAGCTTCGCTCGCTGCCTCGACTGACGCTTTGTCCGCTGCCACGACTGACGCTTTGTCCACTGCCATGACTAACGCTTTGCCCGCTGTCTCGACTGACGCTTTGTCCACTGCCACGACTGATGCTTTGCCTGCTGTCTCGACTGACGTTCTCTCCGGCAGGTGGACCATCATTGTGCGAGATGTCGCATCCTTTGCTGCAAGTTTTAGCGAGTTATTATAACATGTCCTCGCATCATATTGATTTCCTCGCACCTCGCCTACCCCGTGTTGGGTCGGGAACTTCATTGTTAGATGGTAGATCGAGGTGACGGCTCGAAATTCCCTCAATGTCGGTCTTCCCAGTACAACATTGAAGGCAGAGAGACAATCCACCACCAGAAACTGGGTCATTATTGTTGAAACTCTTAGATAGGTCCCAACACTGACCATCAATTCTATCATGCCCATAAGCATCAGGCTGTCACCAGTGAAACTATAGAGTAGAGTGGCAGCAGGCTTCAGGTCGCTCTCATTCAACCCCATCTTCTTAAAGGCGTCGAAGTATAGGATATCCATAGCACTCCCGTTATCGACCATTACTCGCCACAACTGTGTGCTTCCACAGTTAATTCTTATGACCAGCGCATCATTATGCGGATAATGGACCTCCCTTGCATCCTGCTCAGTGAAGGTAATATCCATATCTGGTACTCTTTGAAGCTTGCATGGTCGCTGCTCAAGATGCATGACATTGGTTAACGGCTGCTGTCGAGCTTCTCACACATACCTATCCTGTGCTCTCTTAGAATCTCCCCCAACGTGCGGTCCTCAGAAAATGGTTCGCACCTCGCGCTGAATTTCTGGAGGTCGCTGTTGGTCTTCTTCTCGCCTTTCATCGTTCTGCCTGGTGTACTGCCGCAGTTGCCCCTCTCTAATCAGCCTTTCAATTTCATCATTCAGGGCAAAGCAATTATTAGTATCATGCCCAATATCATTGTGATATCAGCAGAACTTGTTGGGGTCGCGCTTTGTCCTGTCCCGTTTCATCGATTCTGGTTGTCGGAATCGTTCCTTCTGGTTTGTGACCGCATAGATATGATCTATGGGCGTGTTTAATTCAGTGTGATTGTTAAACCTCATGGGAGCTTTTGAAATCTCCTGCCTTTTAGGTCTAGGCTGATTCTCATTTGTCTGTTCATTATTCCTCTTGTTTTTCTTATTACCGTTTTTGCTGGTAATGACCGCATCTTTAGTCGTATCTTTCCTTCATTCTTTTTTAGTCTTTTGAAGATTCTCGCACGAAGATTCTAAACTCAGATGCCGACCAACTCTTCGGTAGAAATCTTCAAGAGTTCTACCCTCTCACTTAAGTAATTCCTCCCAGAGTCTAGTTTCTAGTCGCACCCCAGCCATCATGAGAGTTAGAACTCCTCCCTCTGGTGGGTTGTTGACCTTTGCTAACTCTGAGATGAATCGATTAAGATAAGACTGTAGAGTCTCCTCTGGACCTTGTCGAATTGCAGACAAACTAACAAGTGGAACAGTGAAATTCTTTGCAGCTTGAAACTGTCTCAGGAACGCCGTTTGAAGTTGTTGCCAGGATGAAATTGAGCCAGATTTGAGTCCTCGGAACCACTTTTTCGCTGCTCCCGAGAGAGTTACAGCGAAACATCTGCAACGTGCATGATCATTAACCCGATGTAGTTCCATCAAGTCACTGAAGTGATCCATATGGTCATGTGGATCAGTTTTTCCATCAAAATTGTTAATGGTGGGAAGTCTGAATCCAGTGGGAAGGGCTGCAGCTCGAACCTCCTCACTGAATGGCGACTGACAATACCCATCAGCGAGCTCATCGTCCCAACCAGCAAGTGCGTCTAACGCGATCCTTAAATTGTGAACATCGACGTTTAGAGGGAAAGCATTATCCCTTGCTGGCGGCACAGGCAGCCTTCGTTCGTTATCCTGATACATGGTAGGTTGGTCAGGTAGAGTCTTCTACGATCTGTGAGAGAAATCCAGTGAAATAGTGCGACGAGACCGACTTTGGTCGTTGTGATGCGATATGGATCGATCATGACTACGTCGTCGCTCCAAATACTGTCTTAGGTCTGCAGAATCTTGTCTCGACTCTCTGCTGATTCTTTCAAAGACGCTTCTCGATAGTTGTCCTTGTTTGCCGCTCAAGTGATCTTGACTATTAGTGGATTTATGAGAAGGTTGTACACGATCACGGTTTGTACTTGAACTCTCCGTACTAGATTCTGGAGGCAAGTTTGCGACCTTGCCTTTTCCTTTGGAGATGCAATCTTCATGACTCTCTTGCTGAGTTCTTGGCTGGCCACGTCTTCTCGTCTCTAGGATCTGTATTCGTTTCTCAGGTAATTGAGTAGGACGTTCTTTGGGACGTTCGTGTTGTGGTGGGGTCACCATTTGCCCTTCAGCAAGTCGTCGCAGAGTGTTATTAATCTGCAAGTGACTTGTTGAAGGTTCACCAGTGTCTCCTCCAAACGATCATGTCTCTGGGAAAGGTTCTCTGTTGCGGTCATAGTAGGCTGATCCTGAGCAGGGTCTGCCTGTGTAGCAGCAGTGCTTTGAGGTTGGTTTTGGTTAGTTCCGGTAACTCTGGTAGTATTTCTAGTGTTTGCCATTATTAAAAAAGTGGAATTTGACAAACTTTTCCGCCGGAATAGCCCTCCTTCTAGCGCCAATTGTTGATGGAGGTTTTATCAACAATAAATTTAGAAAAAAATTAAGAGATGTGGCTTGTGCGAATTGAGTTATTAATCAAAGCAAATAAAGAGAGAGGATTTTATAGTGGTTCAGCCCCGAAAAAAATGAGCTTACGTCTACTGTTTTTAGCTATTTTATAGAGAATTACAAGCACTCAAAGTTACAATGTCTCGTCTAGAAATCTCTCTCAAATTGGGAGTCAGAATTTCGAAGTCTGAAAATTGGAAAATTGGAATAAAATTCGAATCCTCGTCTGAAACATTGAGTCCCCTTTATATAGGTGAGGGTAACCCAATGTTCCTAATTTTGAAAACAGGTAACTATACAATCGGGTAATACAATTCGAGTAACAACATAATTGGATAACCACTCAAAACGGATAACTGGTCGATCATAAATAGGAGACTTCTGTTTCCCTTTCCTTGCAGGTTTCCTGTTTGACGAAGCAGAGACTTGTTTCCCTTTTCTTTTGGAAGAGGTTGCCCACAACCTATACAGAGAAGGTCGCATATAACTTATGCAAAAGTGGTCACACGACTACACAGAGGAGGTCACATGTAACCTAAGCAGAGGAGGTCGCATGTAACCTAAGCGGAGGAGGTCGCATGTAACCTAAGCGGAGAAGGTCGAACTTAACCCTTACTTATGCGACCTAACATAGGATTTTAGACTGCACAATAGTAGCTCTTTGGGATTTTACAAGTTCAGTTGCCAATGATGAGTGTTGAAAAATCTAGACCAGTGGGTCTCTAAGTGTTGGTCCAATGGAGAGTTTCTCTTGAATATTAAAACAATCACTTATGTTAATTGTAGGTGGTTAAAGACCTACTAACTCAGGTTAACAATCGACTGTTAACTTGGTTTTGGAGCGATTTTCACTAATTGTCCACGTGTCTCTGAACCACTGGTGTTGTATCCTCCAACTGTCCACGTGTCCTTGCTATCCCAAAGAGTTTTTGACTTCAGGCAGGGTCGGAGAGGCGGGGGTGGCCACCTGCAAAAACTCTCCGATGCTTAAGTCAGATATTTACTCCTGAAATTGAGTAGCATGATTCAGTTTTTCTATGTATGAGTATGTATTTTTTCTTGCTTATGAACTTTTTTAAATGTTTTTTTTTATATGCATATCTCTCTTTCCTTTGGGGACATATGGCTCATATATATAGTCCTGAGATTGTGAACCACCCGGTTCTCAATCTCAGGACTGGGTACCTTTTTCCTTAAGACTTTTTCCAGAGGTCACGGGCCGAAATTACCGTGTTCTCCCCTGCACCGCTGTAGCCTAGTTTCCGCCGTCTCCTATGGCTTGAGTCTGTCAGGGGCGATATTTGGTCAAATCGTCGTTCTATCAGGACGGCTTGCCCCCCTGCGCACACCTACTCAAGATCGCATTAAATACTCTATCTGGGTCTGGAGCTGTGAGTTGCTTTCCATTGTATTCTGGTGGAAGACCCTTGGGGCTTTCGACCCCCAGCTGTCGAGGTAAGAATCGGACTGGACTGAGTCCATCTAGGGTCTGGGATGGGCTCGGCTAACCTTGGACAACCCAATGGCTAATGTGGTATCACGTGCAACTCGCGTGGCCTTTAGCTAGTCACTCTCGATACCTGTCGGATGGTGGGCCCCATTTGTGACCTGTTCTGCAACTTAATCGTCTGCGTGATGTATGATTTGGGAACGGGTCCCACAACTACCCCCCCCATTTCCCTACTTGATGGATTCGTATCCATCATGTGGGGAAATCGTTTTTCCATTCTTCTAATTTGAGGGATATACGTGGCTTCCCCTTGTTGATGCGGAGGCACGCCATCCCATGTCACAAATTTTTTTTTAAATTTCGAAGTTCCGACTGTTCGGTCTCCTTTGCTCTCCCCTTTTCCAGAAAAACTCTTCGGCTCCCCCTCTATAAAAGCCACATTTACGCTCATTTGCTACTTTACTAAAATCTTCAATTATTTTAGCTTCGTAAAATCCTAGGGTTTCCGACTTCCCCCTTTCTAGAGACTTTTGTTCTTTCGATCAAATCTAGAACAATGGCCTCCAATCAAGATCAGGAATTGTGCCTCGTCGTAGACTTGGAGTTGAATTCACTAAGGAGACATCTCTGCTTCCCAGGCAGGGTCACACTACAAAGAGTTGAGGGCCCCGCGGACTGGTATCTACATCCCTCTGCCCCTGAAGGCTCTATTATTTTGGGAAGAAAACATCTGGAATGGCTACGATTCCCTCTTCCTCCTCTGATCCACCAATTTTTCGCTTTGACGGGGATCCACCTGATGCAGTTAAATGCAAACGGGGTCATAATTCTGATGGGGCTCTCCACCCTGTCAGTTCTTTATAACCTGCATATCGACCTGGAGGTGGTCTTTTATGCTTACAAACTCACCCTCATCCCCAAAAAGAGTTCCTANTAAAATCTTCAATTATTTTAGCTTCGTAAAATCCTAGGGTTTCCGACTTCCCCCTTTCTAGAGACTTTTGTTCTTTCGATCAAATCTAGAACAATGGCCTCCAATCAAGATCAGGAATTGTGCCTCGTCGTAGACTTGGAGTTGAATTCACTAAGGAGACATCTCTGCTTCCCAGGCAGGGTCACACTACAAAGAGTTGAGGGCCCCGCGGACTGGTATCTACATCCCTCTGCCCCTGAAGGCTCTATTATTTTGGGAAGAAAACATCTGGAATGGCTACGATTCCCTCTTCCTCCTCTGATCCACCAATTTTTCGCTTTGACGGGGATCCACCTGATGCAGTTAAATGCAAACGGGGTCATAATTCTGATGGGGCTCTCCACCCTGTCAGTTCTTTATAACCTGCATATCGACCTGGAGGTGGTCTTTTATGCTTACAAACTCACCCTCATCCCCAAAAAGAGTTCCTACACCACTTTTTACCTTCAGTCGCTTCTGGGACGTCACATGTTCTGGGGTTTGCCGAGGTCAGACAAGTAATAGGACTCCCACTCTAGGCTATACGCCGTTGGAGGGGTGTGGTGCTCCCTTTGGGTGAATGGAGAGCACTTCCAAATTCCCTCAGTTTTCCTACAGAGTAAGTACTAGGTCATGATTTTCGGGTCTGCGTTCTCCTCGTCTATTATTGCTCACGCTATTTTGTCTTGTGCAGCCTCTACAGAAGAAAGCACGTTCGAGCCGCATTTGTTAGTGGAGCGGCTCAAAGGCCTGGAAGGGATCGTTATCTTCGGATCTCCTGGGGACTGCCGGCACATCCAGGCCGCCCTCAACCCCCAGGTGATGAATATGATGCCCAGGATGGTCTCATACCTTTCCTTCTCTCTGGACACCTAGGTCATCACAAAGCACCTACAGAGCCGACTTGATGCCTCTGCCCTGAACCGATTTCGCCAGGACGAGCATGATTACATCACCATGGTGGGTCGTCAGGTTACGACTTCAAGCCAGTTGGCGGGCTCCAACGACCTGGTGGCGCCGACTAGCCACGAGCTCGAGGAGGCTGTGAGATTCGTGGTCGAAGAGTGCGTCAGGCTCCGTAGGGAGGAAGCCGCCGCCCCTAAGAGGGCTAGAGGTGGGTTCATTTCTGCATCCTTGAGCTTCGCCGATCGGATTATGGCCGTGATCTAAACATATTGCTTGTTCTTTACAGGTTCTGAGACGGGCCTATCGGCAGACCCCTCCCCCATCAAGGGGGGAACTGCAGGGCATAAGGCTCGCCCCAAGGCACTGGCTAGCCATCATCTTGTGGTGCCTTCAGAAGATGAAGTGCTCGTAGTCCCTCGCTCCAATGCAGGCGGACCTTCGTCCAGGGAAATGTTATGTCTGCCCGGGGGATCTACTGCACCAACTTCATCCACCTTGACTCCGGTTCGAAGTCGGGTGCTGCTTGCCTCGGTGGGGAGATCGTCGAGCTTAGTGGAGGGGCTCCGAGGTTGAAATCTCGGCCGTCTTCCCCTCCCCTAGACTCAATAAAGCAGCGCCACGAGGTTGGCTCATCCAAATAGGAAGAGGGCCGAGCAGAGAAGAAAGGCAGGGTTGCCCCTTTATTTGACAGTGATGACGACGAGGCCATGCTGACCCTTCTGAGGAGAAGAAGGTCTGTGCGCAGTGGCTTGTCTAGAGGGGACGCACCACCTCCCGCCGTGGCTGACGGCGCTCTCAGCGGCTCCAAGTTTTCCTCCGTCCCTACTGCTGCTGCTTCGAGGGCATGCCTAGTCGATGGGGAGAGTGCCCTCGCGGTTGGTAGGGTGGAGCCATGTTCTGCGGGTGCAGACAACACCCAAAAGGAGAGTCTAGCCTCAGGACCCGAGCTGGAGGTGCTCTCATCGGAGAACGTCGAGCTCGTCGCTAGCCGTACCTTTAGGCAGGTTTGGCTGGTCTGGTTGCCTCTATAATTTTCAGCATCTTTGTTAGGCGCTGACTCTTTTTTTCCTCGCAGCTAGACGCCATCCTGTCTTTCAATTCCTCTCATTTCAGGGCCCTAACCGAGGAGCTGAACTCTCGCTCTGCACTGGCCGAGCGCAGCAAGGTTGCCTTTGCCGAGTTGAGGACTGACTTCAATTTATATCGGAGCCTCGATGAGGCGAGGGTCAGCAGCGCAGTGGCTCACGCCCTGAGTGTCGAAAGGAATAGGCGCAAGGAGCTGGCTACGAGGCTGGCCGAAACAGAGGCCGTTGGACTTGCTCAGTTTGAGGTTGCCAGATTGGCCAAAAATAAGCTCAAGGTCAAGGAGCAAGAGCTGCAGAGTGCTGGGGCAGAGATGAGGCTGGCCTTCCTCACTCGCGATAAGGCCGTTGATGACGCTAAGAAGGCAAGGAAAGTCGAAGCCAGAGCCAAACTAGAGGCCTATTCTCTGCAACGCAAACTCGACCGATCGAATGAGGTAAGCCGAAATTTTTACTTGGACCACGTAAAATTGATGGGGGCTTAAGTAGAGTTGTCTCA
This sequence comes from Parasponia andersonii, assembly GCA_002914805.1. NCBI lineage: Eukaryota > Viridiplantae > Streptophyta > Magnoliopsida > Rosales > Cannabaceae > Trema > Trema andersonii. Next base: position 15,884 of record JXTB01001171.1, read on the forward strand.
CAAGCATGGTGAAGACCTTACTGACATTAACCCCCTTTTGGTCGACTTGTCGCAGCGGCAGGTGGAGCTAAGGTTGACGGCACTGAGGGATAGATTAGCGGATGTGGAAAAACTAAAGACGAGGTATCAGAGGCAGGTGGATGTCCTTTCTGCGAAAAGTTACAGGTCTGGCTGGGAGAATAGGGAATTTGAAGGCCACGCTGAGATGGTAACGCTAGACCAGTTTGACGAGCAGAAAGGCGTCGAGAGAGACCACTATTCCATCAAGTACTACATACAGCAGCTTGGAGATGGGATCAGCATCACGTACCCCGCTGACGTGCTGAAGATGCTTGCTGTGGAAAAAGACGGGCCCTCTACATCCGCCTTTGTTGCCAAAGAGCTTATCCCCGTTTCTGGTCTGCTAGATCAAACTTCGGATGCCCCTGGTGGTCAACCTGGTCTTGGGGTCTCAATTGGTAAGGGGTCTGGTGCGGTAATTTTATCTAGTGATGAATCCGATCCTGGTACCCCACCTTCCACTGGTGCTGGTCCAAGTGCCAGAACTGGCTGCGCTCCCCTGGTCGGAGGTAATTAGGGTCCCTAATTTTGTATATTTGTAAAGTTGGCCCTTGTTGTAACCCTCCGTATAAATAATAAGAACAGTACAATTCTCTTTAGTCTATTCTCTTTTTCTTTATCGACTGTGTTCGGGGTAAAGTTGAACCTTGTTGTAATCATCTGGAATCGGTCGTACATGATTTTGAGTTATTAGTAAGTCCTCCTCGAGCTATGATCGACAAGATTAGTTTTGGAGATAGGAATGTTAGCTCTGGACCATCCGGTTCTAAGGAGATATAACTTCTGTTATGACTTATCTTGACAGAGTTTGACCCGTGCGTATGGCTAGACTTCTCTGACCCCAAGTAGGACTGTGCTCGGAATCAGCTCCAGGGGCTGGTTGACCACTGTCTAGATCCGTAGTTGCAAAGGAAAAAGCCAGGGCTCGGCTCTCATCGGGAGCAGACTGGGGGTTATCACTCTGACATGTCTCTACGAGTCCGCCTAAGACCTGCTTCTCGTAGATAGAACTTCTGGGTGCGCATCCCCATCGATCGTTCCCTTTGAAATATTATTTTTTTTTGGAAATAATAAACAGGGCCCAATTTAACTTTTGTCTTAGTGCCTGGCATGTGCGTAATAAACTGTTGTTTGGGGAGGGTCTGCTTCCAACGGGTAGACCCTGACCCTTTTAACCTTTCCTCTGCATGCGGCTAAAATTTTGTCTGGATGGGGTCTGTTTCCGATGGGTAGACCCTGACCTCCCCAACCTTTGCTTAGCGTGCTGCTAAAACGTTGTCTGGGAGGGTCCACTTCCAATGGGTAGACCCTGACCCATGCTTTCCTTCTTCGTACATTTTCTCGGGCCGTCGACGGGAGACGCGATCCCCATAGTACGCTTGATTTTGAGGTCTGCTGGCAAGTTTTTGGTTGCGCAACTCGATCCTCTTCGAACATTTTCTCGGGTCATCGACAAGCGACGTATTCCCCGTAGTACGATCGATTTTGAGGTCTGCTGGCAAGTTTTTGGTTGCGCGACTCTACTTTGAACGTTTTCTCGGGTCGTCGACAAGCGACATGATCCCCATACGCTCGATTTTGAGGTCTGCTGGCAAGTTTTTGGTTGCGCGGCTCTATCCTCTTCGAATGTTTTCTCAGGTCGTCGACAGGTAACGTGATCCCCATAGTACGCTCGATTTTGAGGTATGCTGGCAAGTTTTTGGTTACACAGCTCTGTCCTCTTCATACATTTTCTCGGGCCATCGGCAAGAATTTTATTACACGATGTGGTTCCCATAGTACGATCGATTTTGAGGTCTGCTGGCAAGTTTTTGGTTACGCAGCTCTTTCTTCTTCGTACGTTTTCTCGGCCATCGGCAGGAATTTTATTGCACGATATGGTTCCTATAGTATGATCGATTTTGAGGTCTGCTGGCAAGTTTTTGGTTGCGCAACTCTTTCCTCTTCGAACGTTTTCTCAGGTCATCGACAAGCGACGTGATCCCACAGACGGCGCCAAACTGTTGGAGTGGTTTTCACCAACTGTCCACATGTCTCTGAACCGCTGGTGTTGTATCCTCCAACTGTCAAAGTGTCCTTGCTATCTCAAAGAGCTTTTGACTTCAGGCAGGTTCAGAGAGGCGGGGGTGGCCACCTGCAAAGACTCTCTGATGCTTAAGTCAGATATTTACCCCTGAGATTGAGTAGCAAGATTTAGTTTTTCTATGTATGAGTATGTCTTTTTTCTTACTTATGAACTTTTTTAAATGTTTCTTTTTTTGTATGTGTATCTCTCTTTCCTTTGGGGACACATGAGTCATATATATATATAGTCCTGAGATTGTGAACTACCCGGTCCTCAATCTCAGGACTGGGTATTTTTTTTCTCAAGACTTTTTCTAGAGGTCATGGGCCGAGATTACCGTGATCTCCCCTGCACCGCTGTAGCCTAGTTTCCGCCGTCTCCTATGGCTCGAGTCTGTCAGGGGCGAGATTTGATCAAATCGCCGTTCTGTCAAGATGGCTTGCCCCCCTGCGCACACCTACTCAAGATCACATTAAATGCTCTGTCTGGGTCTGGAGCTGTAAGTTGCTTTCCATTATATTCTGGTGGAAGACCCTTGGGCTTCTGACCCCCAGCTGTCGAGGTAAGAATCGGACTGGGCTGAGTCCATCTAGGGTCTGGGATGAGCTCGGCCTTAACCTTGGATAGCCCAATAGCCAAATACCTATCGGATGGTGGGCCTCGTTTATGACCTGTTCTGCTACTTAATCGTCTGTGTGGTATATAATTTGGGAATGAGTCCCACACTTGGTAATCATGGCTATTTGTCCACGTAGTACTCTATCAATTCATTATTAAAATATGATTAATC
>JXTB01001172.1:2096-18719 GCA_002914805.1 Parasponia andersonii
TATTTTCTATTGAGGTAGCTATTTTTCTACTAGGTATTTTATGCTTACCCCCTATCTTCCTTCTTCAGATGGTATTCAGTGCGACCTTATTGATTAAGAGGAGTAAGAGGCCGTCTATGATTGTAATTCGTTATCTTGATAATACTTGAACCTTATTGTTATGGTGTTTAGATTGTTTAGATTTTGTATTAGCATTGAACCAAGATTACTACTTTCTTTTAAGACCGTGATTTTATGTATGCCATTTTAGGTTTTTGATATTTGTGGTGGATGATGATGCTATTTGGACTTAAAATTTGATTTATGTGTTTTGATCTACGTTTAATGGTGTATGCAAACTGTGAAAGAGATTCATAGAATGAAATTTTTAATATTTATTCAAATAGATTGTTTTATAAAATTGAAACTTTTAAAATATTTTTCAAATAAATCAATGAATTTTCCATCTTACTGAAATTTCACTTCTGGCACTAGCTCGAATTTTAAGTTGTGACAAGTAATACAAACTAATCAAGAGTATTAGCTATGATGACATTTCCATGTCAACATCAACTTGTCCCGTACATTCTTTTGTATGGTTATGATCATTGCACAATATCTATTAAGTTCATTATTGAATTCGTGTATGGCTGTAGAAAGAGGTTGACCATGAATTGATGCCTTCTGAATTTTTATTTCTTCTCTTTGTAATCTTCTATCTCCACCTATATTATGTATAGACAAATTAATTCTAGACTTAAAGTCAGTCATTCAGTATATTTTTGCATCATTACCCTACTTACTCTTCAACATGGATTTCAAATCAAACATCCAAAATAAGTATCGGATCACTTTGGGATTGTCTTCAGCCATTGCTGATGTGATGTTTATATCCAAGAGCTCCTTCACAAAGATTCAATTTGAGAATGAAAAAATGTTCGAAATTACATCATGGTGATTTGATTTTTGTTTTGCTTACTTCATTCTTCGTTGTCATCGTCATTTTCTCTCTAATTTGGAATGAAATCTTGGAAAAGGTACGTCGTCTCCACTTCTCTGTGGGAGCCATGGTTAAGTGTTTGTCTTTAGGGATTGTTTGGATGATGGTATTCTTGATCAAATATCCTATGTTTAATATTGATCACCCAAAGTATACGAAGTCTTGTGGTGCCAAACAAGATAAGAAAACATCTCATGGAAGTCAATATAATCTATATCCTGCTGGAGAGTTTGCCTTTTTAGCCGTGCTCATGTCATCGAAAAGAAAGCAACCTATAGAGCATGGTTTTTTCAGTATTCTAATAGGGTTGACTATGGATTCTTCAATGGAAATTCCGTCAACCGGCAGTACTTGACCGAATCTTTGCTATGTACTAGGAGCTGCTCTATATTGTGTCTTTTTGGTTTTCTTGAGGCGTTATGTGAACTACTCCTCGAAGGCAAATAGAAATAATTGTGGGACTCGTTCCTAAATCATACACTACGTAGACGATTAAGTGGCAGAACAGATCACAAGCGGGGCATACCGTCCGACACGTGTCCAGAGTGACCAATTAAAAGCCACGCGAGTCGCACGTGGTACCGCATAGACCCATGGGCTGTCCGAGGCCAGGGCCGAACCCATCCTAGACCCTGAATGGATTCAGCCCAGTCCGATTCTTACCTCGACAGCTGGGGGTCGGGAGCCTCAAGGGTCTTTCGTCAAAATACCGTGGGAAGCAGCTCACCGCTCCAGACCTAGACAGAGCATTTAATGCGATGCTGGGTAGGTGCGCGCATTGGGCAAGTCGTCCTGACAGAATAACAGCTTGTCAAAATCTCACCCCCGACAGGCTGGAGTCGTAGGGGACGGCGGAAAACAGGCCGCGACGATGCAAGAGAGAACATGGTAACCGCGACCTATGATTTCTGGAGTAAGTCATAATGGAAAAAGGTACTCGATCCTGGGATTGAGAGCCAGAAAGTTCCCAGTTCCAGGATTATATATATAAGCCTTGTTTCCTCTCTAAAAAGAGATATATATAAAAAAATATTTATAAAGAAAAACAAAATCCTTGCTGTTCAGTCTCAGGGATAAATTACTGACTTAAGTATCGGAGAGTCTTTGCAGGTGGCTACCCCTGCCTCTCCGTCTCAGCCTGAAACTAAAGGCATTACGGGATAGCAAGGATACGTGGACATTTAGTGGATACAATATCAGCAGTTCAGAGATACGTGGACAGCTGGTAAAAAAAGCACCAATAGTTTGGCACTGTCTATAGGAAACAGTTGAGCGTGAGAGAAGAAACAAGAGCTTCACGATCGCGCTCTCCCTGAACAAAAGGCCATACAACGTCGAATGGTACCCTCAAGAATGACAACCAGGAGCACACATCTTGATGCCGAAGGGAGCTCTCAGGAAGCACGACCAGGTCTGGAGCAAAAGCTAGACCAAATACTTACCGCTCTGGCAGAAACAAACTAGAAGGCAGAGATGGACTATAAGGCCGTCCTAGGTTTAAAAGACGAAGTCGCAGAGGTGCGCAGGGATAACGCCCACCTCAAAGAGCTACTGGCAAGCAAAGCCAGGAGCCAAAGAAGGGAGGACTTTGACGAAGAGGTCCAATAAGAGTACGAGGGCCAATCGTCGATAGAAGTCCCCGCCCCATCCAGATCGCGGATGCATGGAGAGCGGTAGAGCCATACAAGGCCTTTCTGGGCCAGAGCAGCATTGGACAGAAGGCACCAGGAAAGCCCAGTAGGTGCACTTCCCAACTGGAAACAAGAGATGATGACAGAGCTAAATAAAAGGCTTAGAACCCATCACAGCCAGACCCCCGATGATCTGACAGAGTAGACCATACGAGGAATCAATCGGACGGCCTTCGCCGATTGGATCTAGTTGGATCCCAAGCCGAAGGACTTCACAACCCCAACCTTCAGACCATTCGAGGGAAAGAATGACCCCTCGATCACATATACCACTTTCAACAGCAGATGGCCTTGGAGACCAGGGACGAGGCTGTGACTTGCAAAGTCTTCTCCACCACCCTGGCAGGGCTGGCACTGTTGTGGTTTAGGCAACTCCCAGAGAAGTCCATAAATAGGTTTGAAGACTTTTGCAAATTGTTCTTAAAGCAGTACGCGGGCACCTGGGGGCAGTATAAAACCACACGAGACCTCGATCGATTGGAGCAATCTGCGAGTGAGTCTCCAAGAGAATACTTGTCGCGTTTCCTGGAGGTAATGTCCTCGGTGTACAATGCCAACTCGGTGCAAGCCGTGAGCTTGTTCGTCAGGGGCCTACGGCTAGGGTCAATGCTGTTAGACCATCTGCTTTTGAATTTGCCGTTCAACATGGCAGATGTCCAGGCAAAGTCAGAGGGGGAATTTAGGGTACTGGAAAGCCACCAGAAAGCGCCCAAGGCCTCCGCCGCAATAACAATAGCACCAGCACAAACACCAGCCCCGCAAGGAATGAAGAGGCCTGCATCGGCCCAGGGGCCATCTCCGAAGCAGGAAGCCCTAGCTCGAGGCGGTCAAGAGAGCGGTAAGAGGAGGAAGACATTTGAGGATCCTCTGCCAAAATATGAGCTCAACACGCCGATCGACGTGATCTACCTCCAGAACAGGGACTAAGGCATTTTCAAAGACCCGCCCAAGTCCGGTGTTCCTGAGCATATAAAAAACAAGTTCAGATACTGCCAATTTCACAAAGATCACAGGCATGATACTGTCAACTACCGCAACCTTTACACGCAGGTTATAATAGTAATCCAAGCTGAAAGTTGAAGCAATACGTAAAGACGGGTGAGAACCAGCCGAAAGAAGATGCCACCAGACCCGAGAAGAGAAAGCAGACCCAAGCCTCTAGGTTAGGAGAACAAACTCTGAGNGAGGATAGTGACCGGAGCCGACCCAGGGTCAAGAAGATAAGGAAAAGTACCGAAAGAGGACCGAGGAAAGGGTGAAGTGCCTGAGAGGGATGGGCCATTCCGTGAACCATATGACGACGGAAGAAAGCTACCCCTCAGCCGCCCCTATCGCCTTTACCTAGCAAGACCTGACCACAGTGCGCCTGCCTTATAATGACCCCTTGGTGATTAAACTACAGATTGACTCCGCATTGGTCGAGAGGGTCCTAATCGACGGTGGAAGCAGCGTCGACGTCCTGTTCCTTAGCACGTTCGAGAGTATGGGCCTGGATCGAAATGCGCTCAGGCCGACCTGTCAGCCGCTGTTCGCCTTCAACGGCGCTAGGGTTAGCCCCTTAGGTGTTGTGACTCTGAAGGTCTGCACCGCGGAAAGATGCCTAGACGTGGATTTCATCATCATCGACTACCAGTCTTCCTTCAACGTCATCACGGGGATAGGGTAGATCCATGCCATGCATGGGGTCGCCTCCACCCTCCACCCTCCACCAGGTCTTAAGATGTCTATCAAAGAACGACACTTACATGATAGACATTAAAGGGGACCAGGCCTCCGCGAAGAAATGTTTTCAATCACCCTGAGTGAGCCCAATGTGAATGCGAGCGCCTTGACGGGGGATAGGTAGCAATCAAAGGACTGCCTACCGGCGTGAAGCGGATCGAAGAGGAGTCTGACGGGCTAGAATCCACGATTGAGGAGCTAGTGGTGGTTCCTTTGAAAGAGGCAGAGCTGGGGAAGGTAGTCCTAATCAGGGCCCTGCTGCTCGAGGGAGAAAAAAGCGAACTGTTGGGGTTCGTTAGGCAGAATGAAGATGTCTTCGTGTGGTCCCACGACGACATGCCCGGGATAGACCCTGCACATGGTTGCCACCGATTGAATGCAGACCCCAATTTCCCTCCGATCAGACAGAGGCCCCGAAGGTTCGCGCCAGAGAAAAACAGTCGATCAATAAGGAGGTAGAGATACTACTAGAGAACGGTCTGATTATGGAATGCGTATACCTGTGCTGGGTCTCCAACCCGGTGGTGGTGAAGAAGAAAAATGGTGATGACCGCACTTGCATAGACTTCATTAACCTAAATAAGGTCTGCCCAAAGGACAGCTTCCCCTTGCCAAGGATCGACCAAATGGTCGACGCTACGGCTGGCTTTGACAGGATGAGCTTCTTGGACGCCTACTCTAGATACAACCAGATTCCTCTATACGAGGAAGACCAGATCCACACGGCATTCATTATGGAGCGAGGTCTGTACTGTTATAGGCGAATGCCTTTCGGCTTAAAGAATGCAGGGGCGACCTATCAAAGGCTTATGAACAAAATGTTCGCTGGGCTGCTCGAGAAGACGATGGAAGTCTACATCGATGACATGGTCGTAAAGAGCAAGGAGGCTTCGGACCATCTGGGACACCTGGATGAATGTTTTCAAATCCTGAGGTGATACTGGATGCATCTGAACCCCAAGAAGCGTGCATTTGGGGTGTTTTCCGGCCAGTTCCTGGGATGCATCATGAGCAGAAGGGGCATTGAGGCTAACCCGACCCAGTTGTACTCTATCGTAGACGAGAAAAGACCCTCGACCATTCGGGAGGTCCTGCGCCTAACCGGGAAGATAGGCACCCTCAGTTGTTTTGTCTCTAAGATGTCTGACCGATGCAAGCCCTTCTTCCAGTGCATAAAGAAAAGCTCCATGGTTATCTAGGGGGAGGAGCATGATGGGGCACTGACAGAGCTCAAGCTATACTTAAGTCATCCGCCTATCCTAGCTTTCCCAGCAGAAGGGCAGCGCCTGTATGCTTATTTGGCAGTATCCGAAGTAACGATCAGTGCCGTGCTATTCGTCAAGGAAGACAGCAAGCAGAAGCCTGTGTTTTACACGAGCCATATGCTCTTGGACGCCAAAATGTGATATAGTATGGTGGAGAGACTGGTCTTAGCTTTGGTCAACACTAAGAAGAGACTCAGGCAATACTTCGAGGTACACCCAGTAACGGTGCATACGGATTTCCCCATCTGGCAAATCTTGGCCAAACCAGACCAATCAGGATGACTAACCAAGTGGGCCATCGAGCTGGGGATATACGACATCGAATATCGACCTCGAATAGCGAAGAAAGGGCAAGTCATGGTAGACTTCTTGGTGGAAATCCAGTCATTCAGTGAGCTATATAACCCGTTTTAGACATCCCCACCTCACACCCCTTCAGCCTAGACTCTCTACACCGATGGATCTACGAACGCCTCGGGGTTAGGTATCGGAATAGTCTTGCAGACCCCAGTAAGACTTAGGGTAGAGAAAGCTTTGAGGCTCAGTTTCCAGGCGACAGACAATGAGGCGGAGTATGAGGTACTGCTATAAGGCCTTGAATTGGCTCTATACTTCGGAGTAGAGGACATCGTGGTAAATACTGACTCGCAGCTGATTATGGGTCAGGTCAGGGGAGACTTCGAAGTAAAAAGAGCCAAGATTACATAGGTACTTCTCCCAGGTAATGGGGGCGAAAGCTCGTTTTAGTAGGTTCGATATCGGACAAATACCTAGGGAGATGAACCAAAAGGCCGATGAATTAGCTAAAAGTGCGTCGATCAGGAGAACGACCAAACATATGGAGATTCTGCTAGAGGGCGAAAATACAAAAGGCCCCTTGGAGGCCTCCACGTGCCACTTATTTGCAGCTGAATCTGAGGATGAGGGCTAGATGAGACCCATCACCCAATATCTGGTGTCGGAGAACCTGTCCGCAGACCCCCAAAAAGCGAGGCGATCAGGCTCAAGGCTACTCGGTATTCTATGGTGGTGGACCTACTGTATAGGAGATCAACGATGGGACCAATGCTGAGGTGCGTAGGCCCCATCGAGGTGTAGAAATTGATGGAGGAAATCCATGAAGGAGCGTGTGGCAACCACTCTGGCGGGCATAGCCTCGCCCACAAGGCCTTGACTGCCGGGTACTTCTGGCCATACATAATGACCGAGGCGGCCCAGTTTGTCAAGAAATGTGACAAGTGCCAGAGGTTTGCCCCTGTGAAGTGCTAACCCACAGAGGAACTCCATTCGAACATAACTCCTTGGCCTTTCGCTAAATGGGGTCTGGACATCGTCTGAGAACTCCCCAGAAGTCCAAGGGGAAAAAGGTTTATCCTGCTAGCCACTGATTGTTTCACCAAATGGGTAGAAGTTGAAGCCTACGTAACCGTCAACAAGGCAGACACGAATAACTTTATTTGGAAAAACATAATCTGCCGGTATGGAATCCCCAGAGAGATACACACCGATCACGGCACGCAGTTCTAGAATGCGAAGCTAAAGGAGCTGTGTGTGTTGTATGATATAAGGCTCAGCTTCTCATCCGTAAATTAACCTCAGGGGAACGGCCAAGCAGAAGCAACGAACAAGGCCATATTAAAAAATATAAAAAAGAACTTGCAGGAGGCCAAATGGGGGTGGTTAGAAAAGCTACCGGTCGTCGTGTGGGCCCATCGAACCACAGAGCGGAGGTCAACGGGAAGAATGCCGTTCACCATGGTCTACGGGTCAGAGGCTGTGATACCGACTGAGATTGGCCACTCGACCCTTGGCTCCGAAGTGGTAAGAGATGCCTCACTGAACGAGCAGCAGCTAAGCCATAACATAGACCTCCTAGAAGATGCAAGGGACATGGCCCTGGTTCACCTGGCCTCGTATCACCAGCAGGCCAGGTCCTACTACACGAAGAAGGTTAACACTCGTCGATTTAACACCAGAGACTAGGTCTTGAGGGTCAGGACAGGAAACTCCTCGAAGCTGGACTCTAACTGGGTCGGGCCCTCTAAGGTGATCAAAGCGCTCGACAATGGTGCGTACGTCCTGAAAGAACTCAAGACCGGAAAGAGCCCACCAAACACGTGGAACGCCCAACACCTGAAGAAGTATTACGTGTGAGATGCGTGTAAATGCTGTTAGACACATGTTAATGCTTGTATTATTAAACAGCTTAATTCCAAAACAGGTGAGGGTTTCTGCTCCATGGATTTATGCTTTGGATTGCTATGAAAAAGGGTCTTCCCACAGTGCCAGACCCCACGGACCATTCGTGCAAAAGATCGTACTATGGAAATCACATCGTGCAATAAAATGCTTACCGATGACCCAAGAAAATGTACGAAGAGGATTGAGTTGTGCAGTAAAATGCTTGCCAGTAGACCTCGACAAAGATCGTACTATGAGAATCACATCGTGCAATAAAATGCTTGTCAATGGCCTGAGAAAATATACGAAGAGGATTGAGCTATGCAGTAAAATGCTTGCCAGCAGACCTCGACAAAATTCGTACTATGGGAATCACATCGTGCAATAAAATGCATGCCGATAGCCCGAGAAAACGTACGAAGAGGATTAAGCTGCGCAGTAAGATGCTTGCCAGCAGACCTCGACAAAGATCGTATTCTGGGAATCACATCATGCAATAAAATGCTTGCTGATGGCCTGAGAAAACGTACGAAGAAGATCGAGCTGCGTAGTAAAATGCTTGCCAGCAGACCTCGACGAAGATCGTGCTATGGGAATCACATCGCGCAATAGAATGCTTGTCGATGGCCCGGGAAAACGTACGAGGAGGATCGGGCTGTGCAGTCAAATGCTTGCCAGTAGACCTCAGTAAGGATCGCGCTATGGGGATCACCTCGCGCAATAAAATGATTGCCGATGGCCAGAGAAAATGCGCGGAGGGGATTGAGCTCCACAATAAAACATTTGCCAGTGGACCTCGCCAAGAATTGTGCCACGAGGATCACGTTGCTTGTCAACGACATGAGAGGACATACGAAGGGTAGTAGGCCGCACAGCGAAAACTCGCTGCCGACTCTCAAAAATACTTGCAGGATGGGGGAGATTTAAGCGATGAGACCCCCCCAGAGAGTACTTAAGCTAAGTGTGAGCCAAAGATAGAAGGGGCCAGGGTCTACCCGTCGGAAGCAGACCCTCCCTAGGGGGCACCTTAGCTATGCATAAGCTAAAGGCAAACAGGACCAGGGTCTACCCGTTAGAAGTAGACCCTCCCCAGAGAGCGCCTTAGCTACGCATGGGCAGGAAGTGAATGGAACCAAGGCCTACCTATTGGAAGTAGGTCTGGGCAAGACTAAGCGCGAAAGCAGAAATTACAACCAAATTCTATTTATTATTGCTCAGATTATAGGATGCATGGTCGACACAGATGCGGCCTAGTGTCTCTATTTGTAAGGAACAGGTCTTGGGCAGACTCACAAGGATACGTCAGAGTAGTAACACCCTGTTCGCTCCCGGAAAGAGCCAAGGCCAGGCCTCCTCCTCTAAAGTGATGGGTCCAAACAGTTGTCGACCAATCCTTGGAGCTGGTTCCTAGCGCATTCCCATTTAGGGTCGGAGAAGTCCAGCCATACGTGTAGATCATATTCTGCTAAGATAAGTCATAACGGAAGTTATACATCCTCAAAGTCGGGCGAGCCGGAACTCACGACCCAATCTCCGGAGCTGACCTCGTCGGTCATAGCATAAGGGGAATTCGCTAGTAACTCTGTATCATATACGATTAGGCCAGACCCGGAAGCCGGGCAGACTGCCGACAAAGGGGCATCGTATACGATGCCTGACCCTGGCCATGGATGCAAGCAACCAAAAACAAAAATATAATAATGAATATAATAGATAACACAGAATAAGCATGAGAAGAATACGCCATTTTATTATTTAAACAGTTGCTTGCAACAGTGGTCAGCTCTACACAGAGTGGTCAGTACTTTACAAATGTACAAAAGAGCGAGAGTCCCTAGTTAACTCCAGGGAGAGAAGCGATGCCGGCTTCGACACTTGGACCAGTTGCAGCAGAGGACGACATACCAGGATCAGAATCGTCGCTGGATAAGACGACCACGCTTGACCCTCCGCCCGTCAAGGCACTCTCACCAGGCTGATCCCCAGAGACCTCCATAGCTTGTTCTAGTGGACCCAGAGTGAGGATAATCTCCTTGGCGACAGAAGCAGATGTAGAGGGCCTATCTTTTTTTTCGTCGAGCATCTTCAACACATCAGTAGGGTACACGATATTAATTTCATCCCCTAACTGCTGTATGTAGTACCTAACAGAATAATGGTCCCTCTCTATGCCTTTCTGCTCATCGAACTGGTCTGGTGTTACCACCTCTATGTGGCCTTTGAATTCCCTATTCTCCCAGCCAGACTTGTAGCTTTCTATAGAAAGGACATCCACCTGTCTCTGGTACCTTGCCTTCAGTTTTTCCGCGTCCATCAGTCTATCCCTCAGCGTAGCTAGCCTTAGCTCCACTTACCACTGTGATAAGTCAATCATAAGATTGTTAATATCGGCGAGATCTTCGCCACGTTTGCGAGACAACTCGACATGAGCCTCCATCAGTTTTTTGTGATCCGAATAGAGATGTCAGATTACCTTGTTAGACCAGTCGAGCCTACGCTGCAAGGAATGAGCCTCAAGTTTGGCTTTCATCTCGGCTTTCCTCGCTTCGTTGTCCTCATCTACGGCTCTATCGTGAGCGATAAAAGCCAGACCCATGTCCGCCCCCGCATTCTACAGCTCCTGCAACTTGACCTTGAGCTTGGCCTAGGTCAGCCTGGCAGCCTCAGTTTGGACCAACCTGGCGGTCTCTGCCTCGGCCAACGCGGTGACCAGCTCCTCACGCTTGGCCCTTTCGACGCTCAAAGCATGAGCCACCATACTACTGACCCTAGCCTCGTCCAGGCTCCGGTACAAGTAAAAATCCACCCTAGCCTCATTCAGCTGCCTTGTCAGCTTGCTAATGCGAGATGAGTAGAAGGACTGGACGGTAGCTAGCTACAAAGTACGAGAAAGAGGAGTCAGTGTTCAGAGAGGATGCTAAGAACCTGGTGCCTACGGTAAGACGAACCAAACCTGTGCAATGCTGCGACTGCCCACAAACTCTACATTCTCTGGGGATAGCGCCTCCAGCTCAGGCTCCGTAGCCGTACCCTCTCCCCTGGGCATTGTCCCCATTTGAAGAACGCGATTCCACCCCACCGACCATGAGGACACCTTCACCTCCCACCAAATGCGCTCTAGAGACTTCTTTCGATGCCCCCGGAGTGGCAAAGGTGGTGGTGGTGGAGAGTAAGGCATCACTGGGCGCACCCTCGACAGAAGAAGCTGCAACGACTGCTACTACGTCAGCAGCTTCAGTCGCCAGCTCCGCCAAAGGAATGCCTAGGTGTGATTTTTCGGTCTTGTCTTGACCAACATCCTTAGACTCGCCACCTCGCATGGACCTCCTCCTCCTCATGAGAGTCAAAGTAGCCCCGTCGTCGTCGCTGTCGGAAGCAGGAGCAGTTCTGCCTCTCTTCCCGGTCGAGCTCCCCTCCCTCTTGGATGAATCGGGTTCGCGATCCTGCTTTGTGGAGACCGAGGGAGGGGAAGACAGCTGAGACTTCAACCTCGGAGCCCCTCTGTTAAGCTCAGCAATCTCTCCACGGGAGCGGGTAGCACCGGACCTCGTTCCTGCCTTCAAGCCAGAGCTGGGGGCAGAAGAGGTCGGCGCAGAGGGCTCACCGGGCAGGCTCGAAGACGTCCCTTCGTCATGCACAACCTTTATGGCTGGCACCTCCCGGATCATAAGCCTGCCTACCTTGGGAGGTGGCACTACAGGCGTTTCACCCCCAGTCACAAACAGACCCTCCAGGTCATCGTTCGAGCTTGTTCTTGGGATAACAAATCCTGACGCCTCATCCTCCGAGGACACCACCAAACGTCGACCAGTGGGAACCTTGGAGCGAGCCTTGTGCACAGTGGCCTTCCCCTTGACCGAGGAGGGGTCTGCCGAAGGGCCTGCATCCAAACCTGCAAAGAGTAGGCAACATGGTTAAAACGCAGCCATGACTTGACCGACGGAGCCCCAAGGTACAAAAATGAACTCACCCTTAGCCCTCTTGGGGGTAGTGGTTTCCTCCCTACGGAACCTGACACACTCCTCGACCACGAGCTTTACTGCATCTTCGAACTCGTGACTGGTCGGCGCCACCAGGTCATTGGGACCCGCCAGAATGAGAGCCAGAAATCTTCCAATTCCAGGATTATATATATAAGCCTTGTTTCCTCTCTAAAAAGAGATATACAAAAAATAAATGTTTACAGAGAAAAACAAAATCCTTGCTGTTCAGTCTCAGGGATAAATCACTGACTTAAGCATCGGAGAGTCTTTGCAGGTGGCTACCCCTGCCTCTCCGTCTCAGCCTGAAGCTAAAGGCATTCCGGGATAGCAAGGATACATGGACAGTTGGTGGATATAATGTCAGCAGTTCAGAGACACGTGGATAGCTGGTAAGAAAAGCACCAATAATAATTATATAATAAATGCAGAAGATGTGAGATAGAAGAGAAAAATTTTAAGAGATTGTTTGGAACTGCTTTCAGCTACTGTTGGAATTGTCTACTTTTTTCTGTGTCCCTTTATTGAGGAGCAATCTGAAGATGTCGTGAATTTCAAAGGTGTTTATTTTATCATTTTCACTCTTTTGGTTATGCTTTCCTTCACAAGGCTCCTAAATGGTTAGATATTGTGGTAAAGAAATGTCGTGGACACTTTCTCATGAAAACTACAGTAAACTTTTTCTTGTTAATGATTGTTTCTTGGATGATTTTCTTGACAAAGTATCTGAGGCTTAAAATTGATCATTTGAAGTATAAAGAATCGTCATGTATAGAGAGAGTAGAAGGGAAAGAAAATATTGTAATTGGAAATCAATTTGATTTATATTCGATTGGAGCATTTTCTATCTTTGCCTTGACTATATCTCCTTTCAAAGTTAATGAGCCTGTGGAGCTCACAATTTTCAGCTTTCTCCTTGAGTTGACCATGAATTCTTCTATCGAAATAATGGGAAATGATGGGCCGAATAGTCTTTGGTTCATTGTGGCTGCCTTCATGTATTGCGTCGTATTGATTTCGGTGAGAAATTATTTGGAGTCCTCGATGGGAAATTCAGGTAGTGGTTCCAACATTAATGCCAGAGGGAGCTTTGGAGAAGTACTTAATGAGATTCATGTCATTCTAAAGAGCTGTGACAATCACTACAAGAATAATACCCTTTCATAACGTTAGATAATACCCATATTATAACATGTTCAGAAAGTGTTTGCTTCTTTTAATGAAAAAAAGGTGCAAATGTGGCACGTATATTTACTAAAAGGGAATATTTCTCCCTAACTACCAAACATGAAAACTCTTTCGCTCCTCTTATCTTCTATGGTGTGATAACTCTCTCTCCCATGACCTGTGACCATTCTATCTCTGACTCAGCTCGAGTTCAGTTCGAGCCATAGCATAACCACCCTATCTCTCTTGTTCTGTTCGAGCCATAACGTGGCCAGTCTTTCTCTCTAGCTCAATTTGAGCCATGGCATGAATATTCTCTCTTTGGTTCAGCCCAAGACTGAGACATTGAAGACAAATGGTAGTTTGAGCGCAATCTTTGACTAGGTTAGTTATTGATGCCTTCTTCTACCAACTGTCCACGTATTCCTGCTGCTTCTGTTGATTTCGTTCTCGATTCTAGACAGAGAGTTGGGGGCGGCAACTTACAAAGATTCTTCGATGCATAAGTCGAATATATCTATCTTTTTTCTAGAGTTAAATGGTAAGATGAAAATCTTACCTTTTACTAGAATGATGCGCTATATTTGTACTCTGAAATTAAGGACTTTATGGTCCCTAATTTCAGGATCAGTTACCTCCTTTTGTCATTACATCCACCAAAAATTACGAATTGTGGATATCGTAATCTCTCCTGAGTTGACACGAACTGTCCTTTACAATTTTCTCCAATACACATCCGGAAGGAGAGGATTATGGCATTATGCTACTCTATTAAGTTGGTTCACCTAACACGCATAGTGGCTATGATATAACATTAAATATTGTGTCTAAGTCTGAGACTAAGTATTGTTTGTAAGGATAACCAGTCATAGACTTCATAGGACTTCCTACCCTCTAGGCTTTTCGGAAAGGGTCTGGGACGAGCTGACCCTCCCCAGGGTCTATCTGATACAACCCTGAGAACGGATCAGCTCACCCTTCAAGAGTTAGTGGGATCGTACTATGCCACACGAGACTCACGTGCTATTTTAAATAAACTTTTTAGGGATTTATGTTAACTCCACTTTTCCTGCCACTTGTTCTGTTTCCCTTTATTCCACGTGGCAGGTATAATAGAAATAGGCTGCACAACTGCCCCCATTTCCCCTTTTGATGGACTTAGAGTTATTAAGAGGGGAAATCACATATAAAGCCCATTAATGTGATGGTAAAACGTGGCTTAAATGTATCATTATCTGTCAGTTACCGATGTAGGCACACTTTTCCCTATGCTGTGAATTTTTAATTTTTGAATCTTTTGTCTTTATAACTTCCTATGCGTTGCTCATTTGGAGGGGTGACCTTTCAAATGCCTTACTATAAATACATATTTTCCTCCCTCATTTCATTTTACCAAAAACTCTTTAAGCCTATTCACTTACTCTCCCAAATCTTCCTACGTTCCCAAATCTTAGGGTTTTATAAATTTTCTTTTCTCAAGATCTTTGACCTCTCACTCATTCTTACAAAATAGCCCTAAACTAGAGCCAAAAACTTTGCACTCTTCTAGATTCCAAGGTGGATTCACTAGAAAGGTAGCTCTGCTTCCTTAGTAGGGTTACCCTCCAAAGGGTTGAGGGTCCCACCGATTAGTATGTGCGTCCATATTCTCTCGAGAGCTTCATTATCCTAGGGCGGAAGCACCTCGAGTGGCTGCGGTTCCATCTTCCTCCCTTTGTCCATCAATTTTTTTCATTAATAGGGATTCATCTTATGCAACTTAATGCCAACAGAGTCATGATTCTGATAGGACTTTCAGCTTTATCGGTGTTACGGAATGCATATATTGAACTTTATATGATCTTTTATGCCTACAAACTTACCCTCATCTCTAGGAAATCTCTTACTCCACTTTCTACCTTCAACTGCTTCTGGGGCATCACATCTTTTGAGGTCTACCTAGTAATATGACTCCCAATCCAAGTTGTATGCTTGAAGGGGAGCATGGTGCTCTCCGTGAGTTAATGGGGAGCGTTTCCAGATCCCATCATATTTTACCCATAATAAGTAGTGTGTTATGTTTTAGGGTCAGCATATGCTCCTTTTTTTATTTATTTTCGAAATCTAATTTCGCCCAGCTTCTGTAAAGGAAAGCAGATTTGACCCATGACCATCAGTAGGCCGATTTCAGGAGCTGGAGGGGGTCATCGTTTTGGGTTATTTGGTGACTACTGCCACATTCAAGCTGTTCTAAGTCCCCAAGTGATGAACATGATGTCGAGGATGGTTTCACTCCTCCCTCTCCTACTAGACACATGGGTCATTACAAAATACCTCTGGAGCAGGCTCGATGCTTCAGTGTTGAATCGGTTCGACCGGGATAAGCAAAACTGTGTTGCTATGGTCGTTCACCAAGTTATGGTTCAAACCAGATGGTGGGACCTAATGACCTGGTTGCACCAACTAGCCATAAGCTCAAGGAGGCCGTAGGGCTCATGAATAGAGAGTGTACCAAGCTCTATAGCGAAGAGGTCGCAATTCCCAAAAGGATCAAAGGTAGGGCTTTATTATTATTATTTGCCCTCTTTTTTATTATTTATTATGTTATTATTTTTTAAAGGTTGTACCTTATTGGTTCAGATGCTGGTCTTTCGGTAGACCCTTCTCCAGCCAAAGAAAGTATGACTGTCTATCGTGCATGACCCAAAGCTCCTGCTGGGTGACATCTGATCGTATTATCTGAGGACGAGGTTGGAGAGCAGGGGACTAGTGCTTAGCATACGAATTCGGATGATGAGCTGGAAGGACTGTTTGTATTCGAGGATGATGTAGACACCGCGTCCCCTTCTCAGGCCAGTAGGCTTGTAGCTCAAGAGATGTCGTATTCGAGGATGATGTAGACACTGCGTCCCCTTCTCAGGCCAACAAGCTTGTAGCTCAGGATACATCGAAATAGTGATCAAATACGGTAGAGAGGCATCCTTGAGCCTATCTGGCTATGCTATGTTGGCTACCCCTGCCCCTAGCTCCAAGCTAAAGGTGGGTATGGGGTCTGACGAAAAGTTTGGGTTTAGTTCTCCTCGATCCTGTGGGGAGATTATAGAGTTTAGTGGTGGAGTGCTAAGACTTAAGTCCCACCTATCTTCTCCTTTACCAGCCCTGCTGAAGAGGAGTCACGATGATGGCCAAACCAAAATGGAGCGCAGTCTGATAGTGAAGAGTGGTAAGCTCGCCCATTCTTTGGATAGCGACAACAGTGATACCTTGACCATCATGAAGAGGAGGTCTATGCATAATGGTGCCTCTAAGTGCACTAGTCAAGATAAGACCGAAAAATCATAAATGGGCGGACCCTTTTCGGAGGCAGCTGTTGTATTGCACTAGCTGCAGTATTGCACATATTTGGATCGTTTAGCTGATGTCTCTATTTTCTTAAATGCTACAAACTTGACTTTTATTTATTTTTGTAGCTAGTTACTGCTCAGTCTTTTTTACTTGTCATATATTAAAGGGCCAACTCAGCTGCTGAGTGCAAATGTTGTGGTGGTGAAACAAAGCGAAGTCCCTTCACTATGCTGAAGGCAGACTTCAACTTGTGTTGAAGCCTAGAGGATACCAGGGTCAGCACTACAGTGACTCATGCCCTAAGCACTGAAAGG
>JXTB01001173.1:0-12935 GCA_002914805.1 Parasponia andersonii
AAAAATCAACAATCACCAAGACCTTGTAACGGAATTCATGAGAATTACTATGCTTAGGTTCGCATAAAATTCCACGTCTTTCATACCCACCTTGGGGAAGCCTCAAGTAGTGCAACCCCACTCCCTACGTGGTGAGGGGATTGCAGATGGAGTAATCCTAGTGTTGGAGCGGTTTTCACCAACTATCCATGTGTCTCTGAACTGCTGATGTTGTACCTTCTAACTGTTCACGTATTCTTGCTATCCCAAAGAGCTTCTGACCTCAGGCAGGGTCGGAGAGGCGGGGAAGGCCACCTGCAAAGGCTCTCTGATGCTTAAGTCAGTTGTTTATCTTTAATTCAGGGTAGCAAAGATTTAGTTTTTCTCTGTACGAGTATATCTTTGTCTCTTGCTCATAAAATTTTAAATATTTCTTTTTGTATGCGTACATGCCTCTCTTTTGGGGACGCATGGCTCATATATATAATCCTGAAATTGTGAATCTCCTGGTTCTCAATCCCATGACCGAGTACCTTTTTCATCAAGACTTACTCCAGAGGTCATGGGCTGAGATTGCCGTGATTCTCCCTGCGCCGCTGTAGCCTAGTTTTCGCCGTCCCCTATAGCTCGAGTCTGTCAGGGGCGAGGTTTGGACAAATCGCCATTCTGTCAGGACGATTTGTCCCATGCGCACACCTACTCAAGATCGTATTAAATGTTCTGTCTGGGTCTGGAGCTGTGAGTTGCTTCCTATTGTACTCTGATGGAAGACCCTTGGGGCTTCCGACCCCCAGCTGTCAAGGTAAGAATCGGACTGGGCCGAGTCCATCTAGGGTCTGGGATGGGCTCGGCCCTAGCCTCGGACAGCCCAATGGCCTAGGTGGTACCACATGCGACTCGCGTGGCCTTTAACTAGTCACTCTGGACACGTGTCGGACGGTGTGCCCCGTTTATGACTTATTCTGCCACTTAATCGTCCACGTGGTGTATGATTTGGGAACGGGTCCCAAAACTGCCTCAATTTCCCTACTTGATGGATTCATATCCATCAAGTAGGGAAATCGTTTCTCCATTCTTCCAATTTGAGGGATACACGTGGCTCCCCCATTGCCGACGCGGAGGCACGCTATCCTATGTCACAAAAAAAATTTTAAATTTCGAAATTCCGATGGTTCGGTCTTCCTTGTTCTGCCCTTTTCCAGGAAAAACTCTTCGGCTCCCCCTCCATAAAAGCCGCATTTACGCTCATTTGCTACTTTACTAAAATCTCCAATTATTCTAGCCTTGTAAAATCTTAGGGTTTCCGACTTCTCCCCTTTCTAGAGACTTTTGCTCTTTCGATCGTATCCAGAACGATGGCCTCGAATCAAGATCAGGAACTTCGCTCCGTCGTGGACTCGGAGTTGGATTCGCTGAAGAGACAGCTCTGTCTCCCCGGCGGAGTCACGTTACAAAGGGTCAAGGGCCCCGCGGATTGGTATCTTCATCCCTCTGCCCCCGAAGGCTCTATTATTTTGGGAAGAAAGCATCTGGAATGGCTGCGGTTCTCTCTTCCTCCTCTGATCCACCGGTTCTTCACTCTGACGGGGATTCACCTGATGCAGCTAAATGCAAACGGGCTCATGATCCTGATGGGGCTCTCCGCCCTGTCAGTTCTTTATAACATGCATATCGACCTGGAGGTGGTCTTTTATGCTTACAAACTCACCCTCATCCCCAAAAAGAGCTCCTACCCCACCTTTTACCTTCAACTGCTCCCGAGACATCACATTTTCTGGGGCTTGCCGAGGTCGGACAAGCAATAGGACTCCCACTCTAGGCTGTATGCCGTTGGAGAGGCATGGTACTCTTCTTGGATGAATGGAGAGTACTTCCAAATTCCCTCGGTTTTCCTGCAGAGTAAGTGCTAGGTCGTGATTTTCGGGTCTGCGTTCACCTCGTCTGTTATTGCTCATGTTATTTTATCTTGTGCAGCCTCTACAGAAGAAAACAGGTTCGAGCCGCATTTGTCGATGGGGTGGCTCAAAGGACTGGAAGGAATCGTCATCTTCGGGTCTCCTGGGGACTGCCGATACATCCAGGCCGTCCTTAATCCCCAGGTGATGAATATGATGCCTAGGATGGTTTCATACCTTCCCTTCCCCCTGGACACCTGGGTTATCACGAGTATGATCGCATCGCCATGGTGGGTCATCAGGTTACGGCTTCAAGCCAATAGGTGGATTCCAACGACCTGGTGGCGCTGACTAGCCACGAGCTCGAAGAAGCTGTGAGGCTCGTGGCCGAAGAGTACATCAGGCTCTGTAGAGAGGAAGCCGCTTCCCCTAAGAGGGCTAGAGGTGAGTTTATTTTCGCATCCTGGAGCTTTGTCGATCGGGTTATGGCTGTGATCTAACTATGTTGCTTGCTCTTTATAGGTTCCGAAATGGGCCCATCGGCAGACCCTTCCCTCATCAAGGGGAGTACCGCTGGACATAAGGCTCACACCAAGGTAACCGTTGGCCGGCGTCTCATGGTGTCTTCAGAGGATGAAGCACTCGTGATCCCCCATTCCTGTGCAAGTGGACCTCCAGCCGGGGAAACGATGGCCATAAAGGCCGTATATGACAAGGGGGCGCCCTTGAGCCTGCTGGGGGGATCTGCTGCTCCAACCTCTTCCACTCCCGACTCTGGTTCGAAGATGAGCATGGGGTCTAGTACTGCTTGCCTCGGTGGGGAGATCGCTGAGCTCAGCGGAGGGGATTCGAGGTTAAAATCTCGGCTGTCTTCCCCTCCTCCGGTCCTAATAAAGCGGCACCACGAGGCCGGCTCATTCAAAGAAAAAGAGGGCCCGGCGGACAAGAGGGGCAGGGTTGCCCCTTCTTCTAACAGCGATGACGATAGGGCCATGCTGACCATTCTGAGGAGAAGAAGGTTCGCGTGCAATGGCCCGTCGGGAGGGAATGGTCAAGACAAGACCGAAAAATCACATTTAGGCGGGGCTCCAAGGGGGACGGCAACCGAAATTGCCGATATAGCAGGAGTTGTTGTGGCGTCTTCTACTGAGGATGCGCCGCCCCCTGCCGTCGCCGACTACGTGCTCGGCGATGCCCAGCTTTCCTTCGTCCCTACCACCGCTGCTTCGGGGGCGTGCCCAGTTGGGGGAGAGGGTGCCCTCGTGGTTGGCGGGGTAGAGTCACGTTCTTCAGATGCGGATAATGCCCAAAGAAAGGGTCCAGCCGCTGAACCCGAGCTAGAGGCGCTCTCCTTGGAGAATGTCGAGCTTGTCGCTAGCCGTACCTTCGCGCAGGTTTGGCTCGTTTGGTTACCTCCATGTTTCTTAGCATCTTTGCTAGACGCTGACCTTTTTTTCATTTATCTTATAACTAGCCGTCATCCGGTCTTTCTATTCCTCTCGCTCAAGGACCTGACCGAGGAGTTGAACTCCCGTTCTGCACTGGCCAAGCGCATCGAGGCTGCCCTTGTCGAGTTGAGGACTGACTTCGACTTGTATCGGAGCCTCAATGAGGCTAAGGTCAGCTGCGCGGTGGCTCACACCCGAGTGTTGAGAGGGTCAGGCACGAGAAGCTTGCTGCGAGACAAGCCGAGGCGGACACCGACGGGCTCGCTCGATCCGAGGCCGTTAGACTGGCCCAAAATGAGCTCAAGGTCAAGGAGCAAGAACTGCAGATCACTGGGGCAGAGATGGGACTGGCCTTCTTCGCTCACGACAGGGCCGTTTACGATGCTAAAGAGGCGAGGAAGGCTGAGGCGAAAGCCAAACTGGAGGCTCATTCTCTGCAACGCAGACTCGACCGGTCAAATGAGGTAAGCCGACATCTTTACTTGGACCACATAAAATTGATAGGGGCTCAAGTAGAGTTGTCTCGCAAGTACGATGAAGACCTTGCTGACATTAACACTCTTTTGGTCGACTTGTCGCAGCAGCAGGCGGAGCTGAGGCTGGCGGCGCTGAGGGATAGATTAGCGGACGCGGAAAAACTAAAAACGAGGTATCAAAGGCAGGTAGATGTCCTTTCTGCGGAAAGTTATAGGTCTGGCTGGGAGAACAGGGAATTCGAAGGCTACACAGAGGTGATAACGCCAGACCAGTTTGACGAGCAGAAAGGCATCGAGAGAGACCACTATTCCGTCAAGTATTACATGCAGCAACTTGGGGATGAGATCAACATCGCGTACCCTGTTGATGTGCTGAAGATGCTTGCAGCAGAAAAAGACGGGCCCTCTACATCCGCCTCTATTGCCAAGGAGCTTATCCCCATTTTCAGTCTGCTAGAGCAAACCTTGGAGGTCCCTGACGGTCAGCTTGGTCTTGGGGCTTTAACTGGCGAGGGTTCTGGTACGGTTATTTTATCTAGCGACAACTCCGACCCTAGTACGCCACCCTCCACCAGAGTTAGTCCAAGCGCTGAAACTGGCTGTGCTCCCTTGGCCGGAGGTAATTAGGGTCCCTAATTTTTGTATATTTGTAGAGTTGACCCTTGTTGTAACCATCTATATAAATAATAAAAATAGTGCAGTTTTCTTTAATCTATTCTCTTTTTCTTTTGTTGACCACATCTGGGGTTAAGGTCAGATATCATTTACGATGTCGTTCCCTTGTCAGCAGTACAGCTGGCATTTGGGTTGGGCTCAGTCGTACATGATTTCGAGTTATTAGTGAGTCCTCCTCGAGCTATGATCGATAAGATTAGTTCTAGAGATAGGGATGTGAGTTCCGGCTCATCCGATTTTAAGGAAGTATAACTTCTGTTATGACTTGTCTTGGCAGAATTCGACATGTGCGTGTGGCTGGACTTCTCTGACCCAAAATAGGAACGCGCTCGGAACCAGTTCCAGGGGTTGGTTAACCACTGTTTAGACCCATCGCTGCAGAGGAAAAGGCCCGGGCTCGGCTCTTATCGAGAGCAAACTGGGTGTTACCACTCTGATGTGTCCCTGCGAGTCCGCCCAAGACCCACTTCTCATAGATAGAGCTTTTGGGCACGCGTCCTTATCGACCATGCTCTTTGTACTTCGGGAAATAATAAACAGAGCTCGATTTTAATTTTTGTCTTCATGCCTAGTGTATGCGTAATAAAAATGTTCTCGCGGGAGGGTCTGCTTCTAACAGGTAGACCCTGACCCCTTTAACCTTTGCTTTGCATGTCGCTAAAATGTTGTCTGGGAAGGGTCTACTTCTAACGGGTAGACCCTGACCCCTCTAACCTTTGCCTCGCGTGCGGCCAAAATGTTGTCTGGGGAGGGTCCGCTTCCAATAGGTAGACCCTGACCCCTTTAACCCTCGCCTCGCGTGTGGCTAAAATGTTGTATGGGGAGGGTCCACTTGCAACGGGTAGACCCTGACCCCTTTAACCCTCACCTCACGTGCGGCTAAAATGTTGTCTGGGGAGGGTCCCCTTCCAACGGGTAGACTCTGACCCCTTTAACCTTCGCCTCGCATGCGGCTAAAATGTTGTCTGGTAAGGGTCTGCTTCCAACGGGTAGACCTTGACCCTTTAACCTTCGCCTCGCGTGCGGCTAAAATGTTGTCTGGGGAGGGTCCACTTCCAACGGGTAGACCCTGACCCTGTTTTCCTTTAGCTTTTTGTATAGCTGAGGCATTCTTTAGAGGGGATCTACTTCCAACAGAATAGACCCTGTCCCACGGTGGGCACTCCCGTAATACGATTGCTTTCGAGGTCTGCTGGCAAGGTTTTAGTTGCGCAGCTCTTTCCTCTTCGTACGTTCTCTCGGGCCATCGGCAAGCATTTTATTGCACGATGTGGTTCCCATAGTACGATTGTTTTTTAGGTCTGCCAGAAAATTTTTGGTTGCACAGCTCTTTCCTCTTCGTACGTTTTCTCAGGCCATTGGCAAGCATTTTATTGCACGATGTGATTCCCATAGTACGATTGTTTTTGAGATCTGCAGGCAAGTTTTTAATTCCGCAGCTCTTTCTTCTTCGTACGTTTTCTCGGGCCATCGGCAAGCATTTTATTGCACGATGTGATTCCCATAGTACGATTATTTTTGAGGTCGGCCGGCAAGTTTTTGGTTGCCCAGCTCTTTGCTCTTCGTACATTTTCTCTGGCCATCGGCAAGCATTTTATTGCACGATGTGATTCCCATAGCACGATTGTTTTTGAGGTCTGCCGGTAAGTTTTTGGTTGCGCAGCTCTTTCCTCTTCGTACGTTTTCTCGGGTCATCGGCAAACATTTTATTGCACGATGTGATTCCCATAGTATGATTGTTTTCGATTGTGCGAATAGTGTGTGGGGTCTGCCACTATGGGCGGACCCTTTTCCATAGCGATCCAAAAGATAAATCCATGCGGCAAAAAGAGAACTTGACCTGTTTTGGATTTAAGCTTTTCAATAATATAAGCATTCATATGGGTCTTACATCATATGCATGTGTCTCACATATGATATTTTTTCAAGTGCTGAGCGTTCCACGTGTCCGGCAAATTCTTTCCGGTCTTGAGTTCTTTTAAGACATACGCACCATTGTCAAGTGCTTTGATCACCTCATAGGGTCCAATCCAATTGGAGTCTAGTTTCGAGAAATTCCTTGTTCTGACTTTCAAGACCTAATCCCCGGCGTTAAATCGTCGAGCACTAACCTTCTTTGCGTAGTAGGACCTAGCCTACTGGTGGTATGAAGCCAGGTGGACTAGAGCCATGTTTCTCGTTTCTTCCAGGAGGTCTGTGTTGTGGCTTAGCTGCCGTTCGTTTAAGGAAGAATCTCTTACCACTTAGGAGCGAAGGGTCGGGAGGCCGACCTCGGTCGGGATCACAGCCTCTGATCCATAAACCATGGCGAATGGCGTTCTTCCAGTCGACCTCCGCTCTGTGGTTCGATAGGCCCACACAACAGCCGGTAGCTCTTCTAACCACCTGCCTTTAGCCTCCTGCAAGTTCTTTTTGATATTATTGAATATGGCTTTGTTTGTTGCCTATGCTTGGCTGTTCCCCTGAGGGTAGTTCACAGAAGAAAAACTGAACCTTATATCATACAACTCACACAACTCCTTAAGCTTAGCATTTTAGAACTATATGCCATAATCAGCGTGCATCTCTTTCAGAATCCCGTATCGACAGATTATATTTTTCCAAATGAAGTTAATTGTGTCTGCTTTATTTACGGTCGCGTAGGCTTTAGCCTCTACCCATCTGGTGAAATAATCTATGGCCAGCAAGATGTACCTTCTCCCTCTTGGACTTCTGGGGAGCTCTCCGACGATGTCCAAATCCCACTTGGTGAATGGCCAGGGCGTTATGTTCGAATGGAGATCCTCCATGGGTCGGTGTTTCATGGGGGCGAACCTCTGGCACTTATCACATTTTTTGACGAACTTGGCTGCCTCTATCATCATGTATGGCCAGAAGTATCTGGCCGTCAGAACCTCGTGGATTTCTTCCATCAGTTTCTGCACTTCGACGGGACCTACACACTGCAGCATCGGCCCTATTGTCGATCTCCTATATAGTTGTCCCCCCACCATCGAGTATCTGCAGCCCTTAGCCTGATCGACCTCGCTTCTTGGGGATCTGCGGGCAGGTTCCCCAATGCCAAATACTGGGTGATGGGTTTCATCCATCCCTCGTCTACGGAGCCGGATGCAAATACATGACGTGCGGGGGTCTCCGAGGGGTCTTTCATATTCCTGTCCTCTAGGAGAATCTCTGCGTGTCCCGTTCCTCCAGTCGACGCGCTCTTAGCTAGCTCATCAGCCTTTTGGTTCATCTCTCTGGGAATCTGTTCGATATTAAAGCTGCTAAAATGGGTTTTCGCCCCTATTACTTTGGAGAAGTATCTATGTAATCTCGGCTCTTTTACTTCGAAGTCTCCCTTGACCTGACCCACAACTAACTGCGAGTCGGTCATTACTGTGATGCTCTCTACTCAGAAATGCAGAACCAGTTCAAGGCCTTGCAACAGGGTCTTGTACTCCACCTCGTTGTTCATTGCCTGGAAACTAAGCCTCAAGGCTTTCTCTACTCTGAGTTCTATTAGAGCCTGCAGGACTATTCCAAAACCTGACCCCGAGGCATTCGTTGATCCATCGGTGTAGAGGGTCCAGGCTGAATGGTGGCGAGGCTGAGACGTTTGAAGTAGATCGTGCAACTCGCCGAAGGATTTGATTTCCACCAGGAAATCCGCTATGACTTGCCCTTTCTTCACTACTCGGGGCCGATACTCGATGTCGTATATCCCCAATTCGATAGCCTACTTAGTTAGTCGTCCTGATAGGTCTGGTTTGGCCAAGATCTACTGGATAGGGAAATTCGTGTACACGATAATAGAGTATGCTTCAAAGTATTGCCTGAGTCTCTTCTTAGCATTGACCAGAGCGAGGACCAGTTTCTCCACCATACTATATCGTGTCTTGGCGTCCAGGAGCATGCGGCTTGTATAGAATACCGGCTTCTGCTTGCTGTCTTCCTCGACGAATAGTACGACACTGATCGCTACTTCGGACACTGCTAAATAAGTGTACAGGCCCTCCCCCTCTGCCGGGGAAGCCAGGATGGACGGATGACTTAGGTACAGCTTGAGGTCTGTCAGTGCCTTGTCCTGTTCCTCCCCCCAAGCAACAGTGGAGCTTCTCTTTATGCACTGGAAGAAAGGTTTGCATCGGTCAGACATCTTGGAGACGAACCGACTGAGGGCGGCTATCTTCCTGGCTAGGCACTGGACTTCCCGAATAGTCGAGGGTCTCTGCACGTCTACAATAGAGGACAACTGGGTAGGATTGGCCTCGATACCACTTCTGCTTACGATGTGCCCCAGGAATTGGCCGGAGGACACCCCGAATGCACATTTCTTGGGGTTCAGACGCATCCAATATTGCCTCAGAATCTGGAAACATTCGTCCAAATGTCCTATAAACCCGAAGCTTCTCTGCTATTTACGACCATATCATTGATATAGACTTCCATAGTTTTTCCTAGCTATCTGGCGAACATTTTGTCCATGAGCCTCTGGTAGGTCGCTCCAGCATTCTTCAAACCAAACGGCATGCGTCTGTAACAGTACAGGTCTCGCTCCATAATAAATGCCGTGTGGATCTAGTCTTCCTTGTACAAGGGGATCTAGTTGTATCCCGAGTAGGCATCCAAAAAACTCATCCTGTCGAATCCTGCCGTTACGTCTACCATTTGGTCGATCTTTGGCAGGGGGAAGCTATCCTTCGAGCAAGCCTTATTCAAGTTGGTGAAGTCTATACAAGTTCAGTCGTCACCCTTCTTCTTCTTCACTACCACTGGGTTAGAGATCTAGCATGGGTATACGCATTCCATGATTAGGTCGTCTCCAGTAGCGTCTCTACCTCCTTGTTGATCACCCTATTTTTCTCTTACGTGAACCTTTGGGGTCTCTGCCTGACCGAAGGGAAATTGGGATCTATGTTCAACCGATGACAAGCATGCGCAGGGTCAATCCCGGGCATGTCGTCGTGGAACCAAGCAAAGACATTTTGGTTCTGCCTCAGGAATCCCAATAGCTCGTTCGTTTCCTCTTTGGGCAATAGAGCCCCGATTAATATTACCTTCATCGGCTCTGCCTCTTTCAAAGGGATCGCCACCAGCTCCTCAATCGTAGATTCTAGCCTGTCAGACTCCTCCTCGATCCGTTTCATATATGCCGGCAGGCGGTCCTTTGATTGCTATTCGTCCCCATTCAGGGCGTTCGTACTGGCATCGGGTCCCTTCAGGGCTGTTGAAAAACATTTCCTCGCAGAGGTCTGGTCTCCTTTGATGTCTATTATATAGATACTATCTTTTGATAGACATTTTAAGACCTGGTGGAGGGTAGAGTCGACTTTGTGCATGGCGTGGATCCATCCTCTCCCCATGATGACGTTGAAGGAGGACGAGTAGTCGATAACGACAAAGTCCACATCTAAGCATCTCTCCGCTGCGCAGACCTTCAAGGTCACAACACCCAAGGGGCTAACCTTGGTACTATCGAAAGTGAACAGCGGCTGGTAGGTCGGCTTGAGCATGTTTTGATTCAGGCCTATGTTCTCGAACGTGCTGAGGAACAAGATATCGACGCTGCTTCCACCGTCGATCAGGACCCTTCCGACCAACGCGGAGTTGATCTGCAGCTTAATTACCAGGAGGTCGTCATGAGGCAGGCGCACCGTAGTCAAATCTTGCTGGGTGAAGGCGATAGGGGTGGCAGAGGCGCAGCTTTCATCCACCCTCAAATGGTTGACAGAATGTCTTATCCCCCTCAGGCACTTCACCCTCTCTTCGGTTTTTCTTAGGCACTTTTCCTTCTCTTCCTGACCCTAGGTCTGTTCGGGTCTGCCCACAATGGTCGGCACTATCCTCAGGGCCTGGTCTCCTGACCCGAAGGCCTGGGTCTGCTTGCCTTTTTTGGGTCTAGTGGCATCTTCCTACGGCTGGATTCCGCCAGTCTTCACGTACTACTTCAATTTGCCGGCATGAATTGCCATCATGACCTGCGCGTAGAGGTTGCGGCAGTTGATGGTGTCATGTACGTGATCTTTGTGAAATTGGCAGTAACTGTTCCTGTTTTTCATGTGCTCAGGAACGCCAGACTTGAGCGGGTCTTTGAAAATGCCCCTGTCTTTATTTTGGAGGTAGATCACATCGATCGGCGTGTTGAGCTCGTACTTTGGCAGTAAGTCACGGGACATTTTCCTCCTCTTGCTGCCTTCTTGACTGCCTTGGGTGGGGGCTTCCTGTTTCGGAATCGGCCCTCGATCTGGCGCGAGCCTCTTTACCCCTTGCAGGACCGGGGTTTGCACCGGTGCTGTTGTTATCACGGCGGATGCCTTGGGTGTTTTCTGGTGGCTTTTCAGCACCCTGAATACCCCTTCCGATGTTGCCTGGACGTCTGCCATATCGTACGGAAGGTTCAAGAACAGGCGATCCGATAGCATCCATCCTGGCTATGGGCCCCTAACAAAAGAGCTCGTGGCTTGGACTGAATCGGCGTTGTACACTAGGGACATCACCTCCAGGAAATGCATCAGGTATTCTTTAGGAGACTTGTTTACTGTTTGTTCTAGCCGGTCAAGGTCTTGCATGGTTTTCTGCTGCCTCCGGGCACCCGCGTACTGCTTCAAGAAAAGTTTGCAGAAATCTTCAAACCCGTTTATGGATTTCTCTGGGAGTTGTCTGAACCATAATAGGGCCGGTCCCGCTAGGGTTGTGGAGAAGACCTTGTAGGTTACGGCTTCGTCCCTGGTTTCCAAGACCATCTTCTGCTGAAAATGATATATGTGATTGAGGGAGTCAGTTTTCCCCTCGAACGGCCTGAAGGTTGGAGTAGTGAAGCCTCTCAGCTTGGGCTCCATCTGGATCCAATCGGCAAAGGCCGTTCAGCCGATCCCTAGCACAGTTTGCTCAGCCAGGTCATCGGGGGTCTGGCTGTGATGGGCCCCAAGCCTGTTACTCAGCTTTGCCATCATTTCTTGCTTCCAGTTGAGAAGCACACCTTCAAGGCTTTCTTGGTATCTTCTGTCCACCGCCGCTCCGACTCAGAACGGCCTCGTCTGGCTTTGTTGCTCTCCATGCATCCGCGATCGGGATGGGGCGGGCATTTCCCTCGGCGGTTGGCCTCCAGACTCTTGTTGGACTTTTGCGTCGAAATCTTCCCTTCCTTCGCTCCTGGCTTCGCTTGCCAGCAGCCCCTCGAGACGGGCGTTATCCCTGCGTACCTCTGCGACTTTATCTTTTAAACCCATGACGGCCTCGTGAGCAATCTCTGCTTTCCGGCTTGCTTCTGCCAGTGCGGCGAGCATCTGGTCCACCTTTTGCACCAGTTCAGGTTGCGCTCCCCGGGAGCTTCCTTCAGCGTCGGGTGGATTCCCGTCAACGTCAGGACATATGCTTCTGGTTGTCATTCTTGAAGGTGCCATCTTCCAATGTTATATGGCTTCTTGTTCGGGGAGAGTGCGATCGTGAGACTCCGACTCTTCCTCTCGCACTCAAAGAAAAAATGGATTCCTACAGACAGCGCCAAACTATTAGAGCGGTTTTCACCAGTTGTCTACGTGTCTCTGAACTGCTGATGTTGTACCTTCCAACTGTCCACGTATCCTTGCTATCCCAAAGAGCTTTTGACCTCAAGCAGGGTCGGAGAGGCGGGGGAGGCCATCTGCAAAGACTCTCCGATGCTTAAGTCAGTTATTTATCTTTAATTCAGGGTAGCAGAGATTTAGTTTTTCTCTGTATGAGTATATCTTTGTCTCTTGCTCATAAACTTTTAAATATTTATTTTTGTATGCGTACATGCCTCTCTTTTGGGGACGCATGGCTCATATATATAGTCCTGAAATTATGAACCTCATGGTTCTCAATCCCAGGACCGAGTACCTTTTTCATCAAGACTTACTCCAGAGGTCACAGGCCGAGATTACCATGATTTCCCCTGCGCCGCTGTAGCCTAGTTTCCGTCGTCCCTTATGGCTCGAGTCTGTCAAGAGCGAGGTTCAGACAAATCGCCGTTCTGTTAGGACGATTTATCCCATGTACACACCTACTCAAGATCGCATTAAATACTCTGTCTGGGTCTGGAACTGTGAGTTGTTTCCCATTATACTCTGGTGGAAGACCCTTGGGGCTTCCGACCCCCATCAATAGAGGTAAGAATCAGACTGGGCCGAGTCCATCCAGGGTCTGGGATGGGCTCGGCCCTAGCCTCGGACAGCCCAATAGCCTAAGTAGTACCACGTGCGACTCGCATGGCCTTTAACTAGTCACTCTAGACACGTGTCGGACGGTGTGCCCCGTTTATGACCTGTTCTGCCACTTAATCGTCCACGTGGTGTATGATTTAGGAACGGATCCCACACTTGGTAAGAGGGAGACACCAGTACCACAGATCCAACCCCAACCCCTCCATGAAGATTTTTTGATTTAGGGGGACGGAGGAGTATCTCAATGAGCACATGGTCTATAACCAGTAACATGAATTTCGAAGCAGCTGCACTCGC
>JXTB01001174.1:0-18619 GCA_002914805.1 Parasponia andersonii
AAAAAAACCCAGCAAAACTTGTAATTGGTAGTGAAACTACTCTAAAATTTGAATAATCCCAAATGATTAATGATTAAGGTGAATATCTACAACTACCCCATAAACTAAAATCATTTGTTTTCTGAAGTCTTAATTCTTTTGGGCATGGCTCATCGATTATTTTCTTCCGGATATTTGTATGGAATAACAATAATAATAAAAAAAAGATAGAAAGAAAGAAATTAATTTGAAATAGAAAACGAAACGGAGGAGAGTAAAAATTAAATGGTTCAGGAATTTTACCTGAAACGCTAAATGGTCGGTTCGAACAATCGAAACTTTGGCGTTTCTTCGCTTAGGGTTTCTTTCTATCACCTCACGAAACTTGAATCGTCCGTTTTGGCTCACAAGACTAGAGCTTATAAAAGACATCCGTTTTTTAAGACTTGGCGTTTCTTTTTCGTTAGGCTTTTCCCTCCACCTCTCCCCTCTCTCTCTCTCTCTCTCTCTCTCTCTCTCTCTCTCTCTCTCTCTCACATTAAAATTAAAAAAAAAAACCCCAATTTGGATTAAGCAATTCTAACCCATACGGCGAAAATCAGGATAATTTATAGAGGAAATTTGGTTGTATAAGGTAAAATTTTGAAAGGTAAATTTTAAATTTATCACTATTTATACTTAGGATATTTCCAACTCATTATTTCATTTTGGTGTAACTTTTATTTTATTTTGGAGTAACTTTGACGTCAAATTTTATCTCTAATCTTCCAATTTTAACACAAAAAGAATATTCTTAATATATTCTTTTTAATCTACTTTTTATTTAATTTTATCTAATTCCCCATTATTTATCAATTCCACTAATAATACCCATATATATATTTTTACATATTAATCCAGTAATATATTTTATTTTTTTATCAAAGTTGTAGGAGCTAGTAGATTGATAAGTTGTATTTTATTAACTGAAATTACCGATTTATAAAATTAATATTATAAATTGATATTTCATATTAATTATATATTAAATTTACTCTATATAAATTTAATCATAAAATAATAATAAGGATACGAGACACAAAAATGAAGATTTTTAATTTTTTGGTACCAAAAACTGTTACTTTTTGTCAAAACTATGCAAGAAGGATCAAAACTAAAAAAAAAATCAAGAATTACTTATGTCCTTTTTTGCCAATTAAAAAAGAGTTTAAAAAAGGAAAAAAAATAGCGTTTGTGAACAGTTCCACACTAAAATTAGCGTGACATTGTTCATAAGTGGGCCGAAACACCATTTTAGGGTCCAGAAATGGCACTGGGTTAGGCTAACACCCAGTGCCAAATGCCACTTTTTCACACCAATATAAGCTAATATAACGTGCATTGGAGAAGGCCTTGGCACATTCAACTTCTTTATGCATCATAAAAACAAATTTTAAAATTTTGTTTTTACTTTGTACATGTCTTATATTCCAAAATACCTAATTTTGTACATTCCCATTCACCTATTTCATTTTAACGTTTAAGTTTAAAGCTAAAATAAATGAAAAAAATTAAAGAATATAATCAACGTTCACTCGTTTTGAGAGCTAAATATCAGAGAATAAACAGGCGAATTAAGTATAATTGAATTAACATAGGTAAAGACAAGGATTTATATAATATATTTTTATATTTCTCAAAAAATGTTGTTGCTCGCAAAGTAAGGCTCGATTTATATTGCTATGAACATAAGTTGCAGCATGAATAACGAAACCAATAAATAATTGAAGCTCGCTAGAAAAAATTGTTATAAAACTAAATCAATAGACCAAGTAAAGTATTATATAGGTCATCTTAATTGACAATAAA
Source organism: Parasponia andersonii (assembly GCA_002914805.1). Classification (NCBI taxonomy): domain Eukaryota; kingdom Viridiplantae; phylum Streptophyta; class Magnoliopsida; order Rosales; family Cannabaceae; genus Trema; species Trema andersonii. Next base: position 1,828 of record JXTB01001174.1, read on the forward strand.
ATTATAGGAGAATTGGGATGTCCGTAACCAAATACCAGATGCATACTCCTGCTTTTCTTTCTAGCAAACTACATTTCGTATTTCAAATCTGTTTTGTTGCTTGCATTGCGTTTCGTATGTGATAAGGAGGATGAGAGGAAAAAGAAAATTCGACATTTCATTTTCTTTTCCTTTTGAAAATAAGACACTGAAACTTTACTCATTTCCTTGTAAATTATTCTGAAACTTCTAAGTCTTTTTGAGGATATTCGTGTTCTATTATTTTGGATAATGTCTAATAATGAAAGATAACTTCTTTATAGGATTTGAGGAATTTCACATTTTTTTAATATTTGGTGCTGCTTAATGGCTTGTACGGTATTTGTTCAATATAACCATATCATATGCATTTAAATATTAGATATCCTTTTTGATAATTTTAATTATAAGTAAATTTTGGATTGAATAAAATTTGAATTATGAATGTACGACATAGTTATGGAATTACAACTTCTCATTTTGAAAAATTTGAGAAATTCTAGATTTTAAAAGTGTTTAGAAAAATGTCATCATTTTTTGTTTAGAAAAATATCATTTTTAAAAATATTTAGAAAATTACCATTTTAACCAACTAATTAGGTACTTAAGGCAATATCAGTCAAATTTGTCAAGCTAAACAGACTAGTTACCGCAAGTAACCTACCTGATTGTTTATCACAGATACTTTTGAAAAATACTAATTTTGAAAAAAAAAAACGTTTGTTTCTAAATAAATTTTTTTAGATGATATTGTTAAAATAAATTTGGAATTTTTCAAAAAAATTTCCCACATATGGTGTTCTTCAAGTTTTCTCTTGACTTTGTATCTGAATTTTTGTAAAAACCCCTAATTCATAAGGAATTTGGACAAAAATATGTATGTTTCAATAAATATGGCTTCAGATTTTTTTACTTTTGATCTTAAAATCTGGCTTTAAATTTTGCAATTTTGTTTTGGCAAAATTAGATAATGCTTTGTCCTAGCAAGTTACATTGATTGTTTCGGGAAATCAATTGAGCCAGTGGTTTCCTGCAACACAACAGTTATATGAAAACTATAATCTAACTACAACTCGGGGGTTGAGTTCTGGGTTTTCTGGTGTAGAATTTAGAAACTGGAATGATTTCTAAGATGCTTACTGTAAAAATGGGAGCTAGTTTATTGTTTTGTTAGAGTAAAATTTCAAGAAACCAAATCACCTACAAGTTTCCAGCAACATTTGTATTTTCAAAATTGGGTTCAATTGGTTTCTAATAACATGCTTCTAAGTGAGGGTTTTTGCATTTTCTGAAAATAAGGGTTAAACATAGGATATAGTAATAATAGAAAGGTATTTTTCGATCAATTCCTCTATATAATTGTGAGTAACCTGAATGTTAGTTTGGTTTGAATTATCAGATTTTAGTTTCCTAATTGATTTAGGATTTTTATGAACCTATTTTTGAATAGACTATGCTATGTTCAGCATTTGTTATGAAATGATAGACTATTTAATTTCTCTGAGATTATTTTCCTTCACTACTTACACTCTTCTTTTCCCTTCTCTCTTTCCCTACCCCCTCGCATATCAAATCGACCTTTTATTTTTCCATCTTTCTATTTTGTATAATTTCTTGAATCCTAGCCTCTTTATATTGCAAGCTTTCTCCCTTAAACTAATTAGAGAATCTCCAATGGACATGCTAAATGTCAAGCTAATGTTAAATTTTAGCACTTCGGTGAAAAATGACTCTTCAATAATATGCTATGTTTGGTATAATTTTTAGCATGTACTATTTGTTGTGCCAAATATAGCACAAAGTATAGCATGTATTGTTGTTTACAATATTGTCACTATTTTATATATAAAATATTTATGTGTTTTATAATATTATCAAATTTCAATGTATGTGTTTATTTTTTTTCTATTAAATTTTATTTACAAGTTTACCCTTACTAGATTACAATCAATTATAATTAATAGGAGAATATTTTTTTATTTATAATTTTTTTTGCATTGACTAATTTATTCATTTATATAGAAAATGAGTACTTCTAAATTAGTAGATAAAATTAATTTTTATGATTAGTAATTAAATGATTAAATGATAAAAGTATATAGTAGAAAAAAATATTTTATACATGAAATTAATGTTTAAAATACAAAATAGTATTTCTTTTAGCATATATACATTGAATGGAAATTTAAAAAATACATATTAAATTTGATATGTCATACTAAATTATTATTTTTTAGCATAATACATCGGATATGATATGGTCTTAGGTTGATCAAAGAACATCTGGACACATGAGCTTAAAAAATAGAGATCTAGATATAAAGCAAAGTCCTGAGTATATGTGAATTATTCTACTTAAATGTATAATGAAAATATTTAGAAAACTAGAAAAGCAGTGAAAAATATAAAAAAGAAAAAATAGAAAAAAAAAATATTATTTAAGAAAGTAGATTAACCATGCCTCATATCTAAAAAATACACCTGAAGTTTGGCGAATGGTTGAATTGGAAACCGCGCCAGTAGCTGAAAGAATGCAAACTGCTCGAGGACCCTTTTGAGAACTTAATATCCTACTGACAACAACCTGAAAAAATTAACAAAATAAACAAATTCAAGCATTTCACGTATGCCTGACTTGAAAAGAAACATAGCATGGAATAACTACAAAGCGATTTATCAGATTTCATAACTTTCATTTGGTATAAATATACGATATATATTGTATTGTATTCGTTATTATAATTTACCATAGTGTACCAAAGAGGAAGGCATAAGGATATAATTAAATGACCTCCCCAATCTCTATGGTTATCACATGAGGGGTAAATTAAAGCTTCCTCCTACTGTGCCAATAGCAGAGCCAACTTCAAGAAAAGAAGTCATACGTATGTATTGTTTCAGTAAGTGTTTACATGCAACGACTATTCACTACGAGTAAAATGATGTTGTATTCTTAATTGGTTAGATGTCAAAGCTCTCAGTATACGTAAAAATGTACTAGATTCCAAATCTTTTCTAAGAGGAAATCTTTTCTAAGAGGAAGAACTAGTGGATGAAATATTTTATATAGAGTAGTATAATTATTAGTAACTCATTGTGTCTTAATTAAAACATGTTAGGTACAATTATATTTATATATATGATTAATTTTGTATTAACTTGTAAATTAGACCATAATGGGATGGATCACATATCTTAATATGTACGAGACTCATAATTTCACACTCTTTAGACACATTGGCCAGCTCATTGGGCCGAGGTTGTGATCTGCTACATATGTGATAAAAACCCACTAGCCTTTCTTTGTGTAAATTGGTCAACCATGAGCCTCATGTGATCTGCTACACATGTGATAAAACCCACCAGTTTGTTACTAGAAGAGGGTTCATTCGGTTTTGGGGTTTTTTAGTAGAGACCTCAAAAGCATTCAAAGGGTGTTGAATACCATAGCTCCTCTTCATTTTACTCATCTATTTTTCGAAGCTACAAGCGGCTGGAGTGTGAATGGTAACCGGTCAAGACCTTAGCCCACTGATGAGTTAATGTCCATCCTTGTTTATATGCTTTAAGCTTTAATTGATTATTATTAGATGGTTTATGCATATTAAGTCAACAATTGGTATCAAAAGCTAAACTATTTAGCTTAAAACTATTCTGTTGTTTGTTTTTTAATTTTTTCATAAATTTTCGGGTTTTTTTGTGAATATACAGCCATTTTTCTGAGAATTATTTTTTAGCACGAACAATCATATATTTTTTTATTATTAACGGTAAATATGTGTTGTGGGCATCACATTTATGGTGTTTGTACTTGTTTTGGCTGCCTTGTTTTTAGTTTTCTTAAACTATTAAAAGTTTGAAAATAGTCAATTTTTTTGGGTCAATTTTCTGCACTTGTTTGGAGCTTTTTTTTTTTTTTTTTCCAAATAAATGTCATAAAACTAATGGAAATGAAATTTAGAACAAAACCCAAAAAGAATCGTTGAAAATGGGGCACCAGAGGCCGAGAAATGGCCAGATCGGGTCGCACAGGTCCGAACCGAGTCAGACAGACCTGGCTGGAGGTCAAGGACGATACAAACGACGTGTCGTTTACATCTGTCAGGCAAAAAATGACATGTTGTTTTCCTACGTGAAACTGTCGTTTTATCAATGAAAAAATGATATGTCATTTTTCTTCCACGAAAAACGACATGTTGTTTCTGGGTAGTATTGTCTATCGTTTTATGAAACGACGTATCATTTTTTTTCTTTGGCGAAAATGACATGTTGTTTTCATACCCTAGTTTTCTTTCTTTCTTTTTTTTTTTTTTTTTAAATCTCGCTTCCTAGTGGCGCGTAGGGGCGCGTGCAAGTTTGTTTTCGTCCGCAGTTTTCAACATTTTACTCCATTTTTATTTCTTAATTATTTGTGTGATTATTTATTTGTTGTAGTTATTATAAAATATTTTATTAAATTATCACACATATTTTGAATATTATTTTAAATTATAAATCTCACAATTTTGAGTTAAATTAATTTTTAGGCATAATTATATGCAGATTTTAACCTTGTACCATTTTTAATATAACCTTAATATTTGTAAGTTAATATTACACATCATTATATGCATATTTTGATAATTATGTCACTTTTGATTATACTGATATTTTTGGATGATTGTACGCATTGAATTTTATTTTTTGAAAATTTTCATATTATGTGGCATAATTAATTGTGAGCTTGTGACAATTGTGAGAGTTTATGTACTCATCTATCGTGAGTCTAAACTTGTCAAATTGTCGAACATAGTTGCATCAATTATTATATTATCATTTTTTTGGCCAATTTTGAGCATTTTTTATGCCATATCTTATTATTATATGCCACTTTTATTCTTAGAAAATTTAAGTATTAATGATAAATAATTTTTGGCATAATATATGGATAATTTATGATTTATTGCTCTTTTCTATAAGCATTATTGTGGTAATTATTATTTTATAATATAAATGCATAATTGGCCTTACTTGAATTTTGTAATATTTTGACTAATTTTGAATGCTTTTGTACTTGCCCATCGTAAGATGAGTATATCGGATTATTAATGGAAAGTTGTGATTATTGTTATTTATTCTCCCTTGATTGATCATAATTAATACTAAGATCCATACAAACAATTAAATTATCTCGTCAATAATTTATTATTTGGTAGGATGCTTAGATTAGTGAAGGAAATACATTGAATGTCATGAACCAAACAATCTTTTGTATCCTGTCAATAGTAAATTGATGCATTTGGTTGTGACATTTGGTGCATTGTCCTTACTTGTATATGAGTCTTTATTTGCTTAAGGGACTTTAGCACACAATGATCACGTTATTGATTGGTGTTGAGATATTTGTCCTAAAAAGCAGATGTCCAATTTTACTCTTTTAGTATAAACAACTTTCTTTTATATGCAATTATGATATTTGTTAAATTAATATGTTTTTATTGAATAGTATATTTATCTGAAAAAGATTCTATGACTTCACTTGTGTATAAAGAAACAAATATAATTAAATGTTAATTATGTAGAGACTTGTTTCTTTATCTATGTCTAAATTAATTAGTTCACAATTTTTAAATAAAGATGGAATACTTTATTCACTAAAAATTGTACTGTTTGTCTATCTCAATGGGAATGATATGTCTCAAATCATTGAAGTATCTAACTTCTGATAAAAATACTAGTACAACATAAATAAGTTATGTGTATTGAAGTAGACCAGGTAATATAAAGAATTGGAACGCCGTAACTCAATTCTTATATTACCACAAACTAGCTCTTAGCATATAGATCTTAATTCTTGATGGTTGACTAAACTTGCTTTTATAGGTTATAACCTTTTGATTTGTTAAAAGTCTAGTCTCTGTGAAATTAGAGGCGAATTCTGGCATATTAGAAGTTATGATTTATGAATTGATGGAAACATCAAATAGTTAAGGACATTATACATTAATGTCACTTTAAGGTCTTTCAAGATTCATGGAATAATTAAATCTAAGATCTTAGTATTCACTTTATGAATTGGTTGATAATTTTGTCTAAATAGCTACTAAAATCAAAATTATTAACAATATTATTCTTTGATATAAAGATAGTAACTTAAAAGTAGATATGTGTTGGGGGTATTACGGTAATTTTACCTATCCAGCTATGACATTGTATGGGGATTTCATATGTGGTATGGAATATACTAGATAAATTGGTTAATCAAAGCTAATTGATTAAATCTTTATAAAAGGCAAATCATTTAATCTAAGAGTGCGGTATTGAGCCTTTAATGGAGTATTCTCTTTACTAATAGTATTTATATAAATACCCTAATAAGAGTTATTATGTATTTATTATACTTTTAGAACTTAGACTATTTGGATCTATTAGGTCCCTTGCCTAACTCAACAAAGTTCATTAATTGGTTGGTAGTATTTGTGAAATTAGTTTTTATGAAACTATGTAAAATAGTTATTCTACACAGAAGTTGATATTTTTATAAATAAGTTTCATGAGTTAGACATATTTATAAAAATGCACCTAAAGCCTAAATTAGAGAACAAATCCAATCCTAGTTGGATTGGGATTAGCATTTTTGGGCCCTATATGTATAAGATATATGAGAGAAAAAATTGCACAGTAACACTTAGAGTGTCACATGCATAAGGTAGAGGGAGAGAGAGAGAGAGAGAGAAAATTTGGCCAAGGGCTAAGAGGAGAGGAGAGAAAAAATTTCTTGCAACCTCACCATCTCATCTCACCTTCCAGTATTCCAACGGATCAATAAGATGTTCTTGACCGTTCTCCAACGAAGGACTCAACTTGGTGCTCACTCGCCACATCAACCAAGAGCAAGAGCATAGAAAAGAAGATCTAGGATTGGAGATTTGATTACAATCAATAAAGAGAATAAGGAGGAGCACATTACAAAAAAAAAATCTTTCAAGGCGCTTTATAAGTGCCTTGAAAGGCCTTTCACGGTGCCCACAAAAGCACCTTGGTTGCAGGTGCCATAATAGGCCTTGGCTACGAAGGTGCTTATAAGACGCTGTGGAAGGTCTACCAAGGCGCCTATTAGGTGCCATAAAAGGCATCTTCCACGGCACTTATAAAGCACCGTGGAAGACGTCTACCAAGGCACCTCCAAGGAGCCTTGGTAGATAAAATCTTCCTCGGTGCCTTATAAGCGCTATGGTACATATTTCTAAGGGGTATTTGTAACGTATTTGTCTATACTACCTCTTGGAATTTTATAAATATAATCCTAATTCATTACATACACCAAATATTTGAAATAAAATGGAGTATAAATATATATTTACATACTAATATTAAATTAACATAATAACTTGATTATAATCATATCTATATAGTCTATATAAACTAAGTATATATATACATTAGTTTTCTAAGCTAAACTAACATGATCATCAAAGACTAAATATATATATACATTAGTTTTCTAAACCAAACTAACATGATCATCAAAGACTACATATACTTTAAATAAACAAAGATTAAGAACCTCAAAGTAAACCATTATTATTAAAGAATTCAACATTCAATCAATACAAATCTAATTCACAATAAAATTTACTCGATGAAAGGTTAGACTTCAGCTATATTTTGTAACACAGTACGATATGCTTGGTCTAGTTGTTCTCGTTTAACTGTACACATGACTCCACTACTTATGCTTTTATTAATATTTGAAGATACGGGTACTCCGATAGCTTCTACGTTTGCCAAATACTCAGAACAAAACTCAACAACTTCTTCTGCGATATAACACTCTACAATGCATCCTTTTGGCCTGCTTCGATTTCTAACATATCCTTTTAGAATTTTCATGTATCTCTCAAATGGATATATCCATCTCAAATAAACAGGACCACATAACTTCACTTCTCTAACTAAATGTACAATAAGATGTATCATTATATCAAAAAAACTAGGAGAAAAAAACTGCTCGAACATGCATAATGTTACAACAAGTTCACGTTGTAGTTTGTCTAACTTAGATACAACGACCACCTTAAAAAAAATTCCATTAAAAAATAAACATAATCTGGTGATTGCATATCGAACATTTTTAGGTAATATGGACCTGATCGCTATAGGTAGCAGATGTTGCATTAGTGTATGACAATCATGAGATTTAAGTCCAACTAGTTTCAAATTGTTCATATCCACTAATGTTCTAATATTAGAAGAATAGCCTTCAGGAACCTTCAAATTAAATAAAGATTGACATAATTGATATTTTTCTTCCTTTTTCAATGTGAAGTAAGCAGGGGGTCAATATGTTCGCTTTTCCCCCACTTTAGGAGCTAACTCTTTTCGAACATCCATGTCAATAAGATCCATGCGGGCACCAATAGTATCCTTATTCTTCCCTGGAATATTTAATAAAGTTCCAATTATACTATCACATATGTTCTTCTCAATATGCATGACATCTAAATTATGTCTCAGAAGTAAATGTTGCCAATACTCTAACTCAAAGAATATAGATTTCTTCTTCCAACAACTCTTTGCGGTTTTTACAACCTTCACATTACTGCGTCGTTTTCTTTTCTTACTGATATCACTTATTTTAACCTTTCCAAGCCTAAATTCGAGCTTAGAGATTGTTTCTAGTATCTCTATTCCAGTTAAAAGTTGTGGTGCCAATTCAAATTCTTGAGAACCATTAAATGTTTTTTTTCCAATTTCTGTATACATGTTTGCGAGGTAAAAATCTTCTATGGCCCATATAACTCAATTTTCTAGTATGTATTAAGAATTGACAACTTGTTTTCTCATCACAAATAGGACATGCTTTATATCCTTTAGTAGAAAACCTAGACAAATTCTCATATGCAGGGAAATTATTGATTGTCCATAGTAACATAACCTTGAGAGTAAAATCTGCATCCTTATATGCATCATAAGTTTTCACACCATTATTCTACAAATTGTTCAACTCATCAATCAATGGGGCTAAATATACATCAATGTCATTACCAGGTTATCTAGGTCCTGATATTAACATTGTAAGAAGTGTAAACTATTTTCTTTTCATACACAACCATGGAGGAAGATTATAGATTACAAACATTATAGGCCAACAACTGTATTTGCTACTTAGAGTTGTATGAGGATTAATATCATCTGCAGATAGACCAAGACGAAGATTCCTTAGATCACTTCCAAAAGAAGGCCATTTGTAATCTATTATTTTCTAAGCCGATGAATCGGCTGGATGTCTAAGTTTACCATATTCTATCCTCTCATTCGCATGCCATATTAGATTTTTAGCATGCTTATGATTTCAGAATAGACGGGTAAAACGAGAAATTAAAGGAATATACAACAAAACCTTAGTAGGGGTTCCACCTTTTACCTCTTTAGAATTCTTATTCTGTTACCACCTAGGCTCACCATATACTGGACAACAAATTGCATCTTTAAATTTCTTTCGATATAAAATATAATCATTTGGGCAAGCGTGAATTTTCTCATATTGCATACCCAATGAGAATAAAGTCTTTTTAGCCTCATAAAAGGAAGGTGACATCTCATTATCATTTGGCAATAACTCTCCTAGTAAAGCTAACAAGTCTGAAAAACTCTTATCACTCCATCCATGTTTTGCTTTCAAATTATACAATTTCAATAATACAGACAACTTTATAAATTTTGTACAACCCAGATAGATTGGTTTCTCAGCATCATTAAGCAATGATTGAAACTTAATAGGATCTACATCTGTTTCATACTATGCATCATCAATCATTTCAAAAAGATCATCATTTAAATCTAATTCATAATCATCTCTTATACTCTTCTTTGATCAAAATCCGGTAATTGGAACCTTTTCATCATGCCAAATCTATAGTTTGTAACTTTGATATATTCCATTGAAATATAAGTGTTCTTTTATCTTTTAACACTTATCTTTTGTAAATTTCCACATTTAATATACGGACATGGAATTAAATTGGAATCTTTGACATTTTCAATAGGAAACTCTAAAAAGCTATCAACTCCTTTTCTATATTCAGTCGATAGTCTATCCACCAATATCTATTCCTTATCCATTCTAAGCACAATTGAAAAAAAAATAATAATAAAAAACTAACTAAACTGAGTACCATAAAAAATTGTACATAATCTCCCCTATTTCTAGCATTAACCAATTGAGTAACTAAACCACTAATTATAAATTAACACTCATTTCAAATTATTCTTATATTTATAAGTAGTAATAAATTCAGAACTTAATTTATTCTTAAATAGTCTCATTTATTACAAACAATTTGTCAATCAACCAAATATAACATATGACAAAATAATATCAACACAAATAATAAACTCAACCAATCCCACACAATTATAATATTGTCATATCACCACAACATACAATTTTCTATATGATATCATATCTCATCTAGTTTAAATTTTTGAAAATAATAAGATAAAACCAATGTGAAAGTGACATGCATAAGTCAATAAAAGAAAAAAATTTGAGATAACATACCTCAGTTTGCTCAGTTTGCTAATTCACAAGTAATCTAAGTATTCTAACTTCTACTAAAACCTATACGCAAATTAAAATGATAAATATAATTAAACATCTATAATCCACAATACTTTAAATTAAACACTGAATATGTAAATTTCTAAAAAAACTACACAATATTCAATTAAAATTGCATAATTTGGATTAATTGACACTAAGGATGAAAATTAAAAAACATAACCTAATATATGATTTCTAGTAAATAAACATGAAATTGGTATAAATTCATATAACACACCTTCAATTTGAAACTTTTTACAACTAAATGAACTCACATTTCACCTAAAATAAATAAAAAAATAGCAACAAAATAATAACAAATTTGAATTAATTCACTTAAATAGCAAAATATACCCAAAAATAAGATTTCTACTAAATAAAAGTCTAACTCGGTATTACAAGAGTAAAGATTATCAATACATGCTCAAGATATTCACATTTGATAAATTAGGGTTCCAAATATAAACTCTTTCAAATATAACCTAAAACGTGAAATTTCTACAAAATAATTGGTCAAAATCATGGTTAAGACAATAGGTAATCTAATTTTAGTGGCAAAAACGAGTTTAAAAGCTTAAACATACCTTGTTTGCTAGAACAAATGGTGAAAATGGTGGAGAGAGGAGACTTGGCCGCGGCTGTAAGTGAAGAGAGAAAATGGTGAGTGGCTGCTGGCCTCATTATTTTAGGGTTTGTTATATAGGACCCCTACCTCGGCGCCATATCGCCGTGAAAGTTAAATACTACGGCGCTTTTTAGGCGTCGTGATAGATGTGTATCACGGCGCCTTATAAGCGCCGTAAAAGTTAGATCCAACGACGCTTTTTAGGCGCCGTGGTATTGCCCCGTTTATCATGGCACTTGTTAAGCACCGTGATAGTTAATTAATTATCAGACGTTTCCGTACACGCATCGTGATAGTACACATTTTTATTAGTGACACTACAAGAGGTAAAATCTAATCTTATCTCTAGGGTTTCTGTATCTAGATTTGATTTATGTTATACATGATCATGTTTATGATATATACATGTTCTATGATTTTGAAAACTGTTTTCATGTAAAACCTAATTCCACTAATTTTTCTATTGCGATCATGATGTGAATATGTATTTTCCATATTTGCATGCATGTATATTTTTTTTCCCTAACTGTTAGGTCAATTTACCATCAATTGGATCATTAGGAAAGCTGAGAGGAAGAGCAAGTAGTATAATCTTAGTTTTTACATGCATATTAGTGATATTGCTCTTGGTAATTTCTTCTAGCTTTAAACAATCCTTATATCTCTATGATTTTGACGCTGAATGATACTATTATGTTTGATGACATAGATCTTGCACCGATTATGATAAAGAAAATAGACTAGGCCTAGTGAGTTTGTACAACTCTTAAATCCACTATTTATAGTCTGTTGATGCCATGAAACTTCATGATAGGTAAAAGTATTTAAAGAGATGTTCTTTAAGGTTAATGAGGTATTTATAGAATAATCGGTTTGTGACAGCTTTTTGAGGATAAGAACACTAAGGAATTTCTTGAAGTCATTGTTAAGAAATTTAGGTGGTTTTCCTTACAATAATGAGTATAGATTTTTAAGTATTTTTTTAATTCCACATTTTGTAATGGTATTAGTGGAATTAAAGTTCACATTGAAAATATGCTTTCTAGTTATTAAGGCTCATAGGAATTGGTATGGATTATTGGGTCTCTCTTCCACTTCTAGCTTGTCTTGATTACGTCAAGTCATGATGCTCAGAGGAGCAATTAATTAGAAACAAAATTTGACTGTTGTGAGGAGTAATCGACTTAGATGAGTTAACAATAATGCTTGTTGAAGAAGAGGATGCTATAAAAGATTCATTGATGGAGATTAAGTTTCTAACTAGTCTTAGAATAACATGTGCACTTAATGGAAAATATAATCTTATAGTTGATAATTTTAGAGATAGTCAGATTATGACTAGGTTTATGATATTCCTTTGGGGTTATGTGTACTTGTTTACATTCTTTCGACCTAGAGCATTGATATCTAATTTTGGGTGATTAACCGTTTTTTTGGGAATTGAAAGTTAATTACACCTTTAATGATCCTAAATATCTTAGAGACGAAAATCTTCATATTGGAATATAAGAATTGGATTACGATTCTGGATTTTCAAATGGGAAGATTAGTTGTAAGATCCATGTAGTATTTTACAAGTTTCTTATCCAAGATTATTGGGCACATGCTTGTTACTTCAATAATTAGTAAACTGTCAAGGTAATAAGAGTAAGATTGACACTTGTACAGTTTCTCTGGAATTAATCCATACCGAAAATTTTGGAACATTGATTCCTCTAGTTATAAGAGGTTATAGATAACTGTGGGACTTTATGGATAACTACTCCTATTATGATCACTTTGAGCTTATTACTCTAAAGGTCTAACTCATAGAAAATAGATTAAAGCGATCAAGTCTGACCATAGTGGTTATCATGAGAGATTTAATAAGATGAAATATAATCTTAAACTTTTTACAAAATATTTCTAAGAACGTGATATTGATCGATATTATGGATAATAATTGGATTTTTTGGATGCTATAGTGTTGCAAAAGAATATAAATCACACATTTTTTGATATTGTGTAATATCTTTTGAGGATTGATTTATAATATTCATACATGATTAAAGGATTCTGGATTTAATTATCCGTCTCATACCACCATAATGGTCGAGTTAGATGAAGCTGCTAATTTTATTGATATTTCTCGTATAAATCATGGGCTATGAGAGGTTTTATTCGATAAGGAATATTTTATGTCATTATCTCTATTTTTATTGTTTCCGATGTAATTTTTTGGCCCTACAATTGACCAGCAATGTATAGTCACTTGTGTTATATTCATTAATCTGATGATACTTAATGATTCTATAATGAAGAGACATTTATATATCTTTTGAGGAGATCATAGTGATTTGATATACCTGCAATATTTTTAAAGATTTTATAGTTTATTGGCAGGAATACGAGTTTGACATTGATCGTACCTCTATTATGATAATCTATCAGTGAACTATTAGCAGTCTTTAATTCTTATTATGAATGACACTGTGTTTTAGAAAATGAGAAGAATTGGTTATGGAGATGTCTTTTCATTAGTTTCCATGAAAGATACTTATTACTACTTGGAACTTCATTAAATGGACGTGAGAATTATATTTTTTGAATGAAGTTTAAATATTTACATGGCTGCACTGATTAGTTTTGAGATATTTGGTAGTGAACACCTAATTTATTAGATCCATACTTTTTAGTTATGGATTGAAAGTGGTATCAATACAGTGGTATTACAAATTTGATGAGATTGTCACTATTAGTATATTTTGGAGAATATTGTTGATTAATGTGTACACATGAGGGTCAATGGGAGCAACTACATATACATGATTTTATATATTACAGATATTGTGCTCACATTTAAAGATTTTGACTTGATACGTTAAACAAATAATTGTTGATTAGCCATATAAATATGAAAAATCTCATATGTTCAAGGTATATAGGTTCTTCATATAGTTCTAATGACATTTGGTTTGTTTTAGAGAATCTACACTGATCAAGCTTTTTACAGAGATCCAATCTTGGGTATTCTTATTCTTGCTAGAAAGCACTAATTCTGAATGTAGCACTAATTCTGAATGTGACAAGTTATGAAAGGCCGAAGTCCATTAGTCATTTTGAGAGAGATCATGTAAGATTAGTTCCTATATGTCTATTGTTAACAGCCTGATATATACATACTCGAGTACACATATGCCATGACATTGTATTTATTTTAGGCACGTTGGTCAGGTATTTGAGTGATCTTTTTGGGTACCCAGGATCTTATCTTATGATTGATTCATCGGCATACCAATACTCATGACATAGTTAGATTTTGTGATGCCGAGATTGTAGGCTGCATGGATGATAAAAGTTCATCTATATGTATATTATGATGATGGTAGGAGGAGCTGTTATATGATTTTGTATCAGTTTGACACTTACAGCTGAGTTGTTTTCGGATTTAGTGTTAATATGACATTTATAACTACCTCGCCTATCAAGACAGTATTGTTATGGCATGTTATGAGGATACTAGTTATGAAATTTGACTGTAAAATCTTATTTTAGTATTCAAAGTAGTTGACTCTATTTTGAGGTTGTTAAAACATTTATGATTATGATTCCATAGTTATATCTCTTTCTTGGAACTTGAGGAGTATTACTAGCTCCAGTAGTATTGATATACAATCCCTATTTGTTAGAGAGAAAGTTATAGCACACTTATTTCTGTTATAAACATACATATGAACAACATGTTAGTAAATTTATTGGCAAAAGGCTGACCTTTTGTGTGTTTTAAGAACAACATCCCATGAGGGACTATTAGAAACCATAGTTGAATTGAACTAGTGGGATTTTATTGCTATCTAAATATGATGAACATGTTGATTAATGTAGATTACTTATGTTTTAAGTAATACATGCATGATATGGATCCCAGTTATTTTTGTGATGTACAAACACATATGTTTTTTTAGTAAGTGACATGTAATTAGAGATTTCTGTTTTTAGTCTCAATATATGTATTGTTGGTGAATCAATATATGAAAGTTGTTGTTATGTTTTGTGAATCTCTAGCGCATGATTGTGTATGATACTTATATCCTATTGATCTAACACTATGCATAATTAATTTTGGCTATTCATATTCGTAAGAGATTCTTGTATTTTTGATATATTATGGTTAAGTGAGTATTTTGTATGATTATACTGTCCAAATGGAAAAATATTGGAATATAATATATGGACTAGTATAGTCACTAGTAGTTTACTATGTCTTAATTAAGGCATATTAAAGATAACTATATTCGTATATATAATTGACTTTGCATAATATCGCTAATTGGGCTCTAATGGGATAAACTACACATCTTAATATGTATGAAGCTCATAGTTTCATGCTCTTTGGATACTTTGGCCAGTCCATTGGGCCAAGAGTATGATCTGCTACATATGTGATAAAACCCTTGTAAAAATTGATCGCTGACCAATTTATTGCTAGAAGGGGGTTCATTCGATTTTAGGGTTTTTCGATAGAGACCTCAGAAGCATCCAAAGGGTGTTGAACACCATAGCTCCTCTTTATTTTGCTCACCTATTTTTCGGAGCTACAAGCCGCCAAATTGAGGATCGCAACCGGTCAAGAACTCAGCCTACCGATGAGGTAATGTCCACCCTTGTTTATATGCTTTAAACTTAAATGAATTATTATTAGATGGTTTATGCATATTAAGTCATCACTCGCTAGATGGAGTTATACCAATCTTCCATAAATAAGTTGGACCATGTCGAGCATAACCATAGGCAAATTAGTAATTAAGATTAATATTGATGTTGGCCATGATGATTACTATATATTAAATTTCAACTAATCAAACTCAAAATGTTGTAGTTTGTGGTATGCACGTCCGTCCCACGTCTAATATAGAAGTGTGATTATTAAACATAGTGATTATTGCTAGACACGACTACTACTGATTTGGCACTGCTAAAAGGGTTCCAAGCACAGCTTCGTATGGTCTTTTAATAAATGAGCTCAGTGCAGCATACCCAAAGCCCACAATAAGCAAAGCAAAGTTAAAATCCTCATTGCAGCCAACTATAGTTCTTTGAATCAATAAATTAGCTAAAAAAGAAAAAGGAATATGCAAAATGCCAAAAAAAGAAATAGTACGTTTTATGTATAGATAATCGAGTAAAGAGATATCCATTCCCAGCAAAAAAAAAAAAAAGAAAAAAGAAAAAAAAAAGAGAGAAATCGAGTAAAGAGATATGAAGACTATTCTAATCTAGTCGGCAAAGTTGATTAAAAAAAGTGTTGTAAATGTCCTCCATGTTTGACCAATATTATAAGATGCAATTACTGACTCGATCGATACTAACCATCGCCATGACTGAAAGAGTTTTCTAATAAGATAATGACAATTATCTATTTCGTCGAATCGTCGAGATTATATGACTGGTGTTGATGGGTTAGTAGTGTATTACATATACTATTGATGGG
Organism: Parasponia andersonii; assembly: GCA_002914805.1. NCBI lineage: Eukaryota > Viridiplantae > Streptophyta > Magnoliopsida > Rosales > Cannabaceae > Trema > Trema andersonii. The sequence continues at coordinate 18,526 of JXTB01001174.1, forward strand.
TTAGTAGTGTATTACATATACTATTAATGCTTACGTATTATAGCTATTAACAAACGTCGCTAATATATAAAAAATACAAGAGATTTAATTGATT
>JXTB01001176.1:2203-15460 GCA_002914805.1 Parasponia andersonii
ATGAGGCTACCAAGACTGGAGACGGTGGAGCGAGCATGTCTGCACAATAATAATGTTATTATTTTTTATTTTTTACTTCAGAACAATACGGACTTGGTCCCCTCTTATTTGTATTTCTTTGCTTGCATATAGGTGCGAGCTTTTATCAATGAATGAATGCTTTTCTTATTAGACATTTATTCCTGCAAAACAGTCAACACACTAAGTCGTAATATAGAAAATAATTAATTTAACTAAGTAGTCAATCACCAAGTGACTGATCGGTACGCTATTGTGATTTGAATCCAACACACTTAAAATGGTTCTGTTAGGATAGGTTAGGTCACTTAAGAAAACAGCAAGTATGAGTGATGCAAACTCAATACTATTTTTCAAAAGTTCCATGGCAAAATGTAAATATAGCAATATATCACATCAAACAATGAACGTTTTGCTTAGTTACTTTGTTGTTCGAAGAGAGAAATTGCATAATACGACATGCTACGGCATGAAGCGAGGAGAAAATCCTAAGATTTTTAAAGAATTTTAGATATTTCGACGATCTAAAATTCTCACCCTCTAAATGGACGTTTTGCATAGTCCCTTAGGAAATAAGTAGGAGATAATATTCTGATCCCACTGCCCCCCGAGTCTTATGGTGTTCGAAGACTGCCATAAAACTATAAAAAGTATCAAATCAAATGATCGATGAGGAGACATCCTTATTGATGATGACGAATGACGACCAACGAATGAAGATTATGAATGACGATTAACAAATGACGATCAGCGAATGACGATTAACGAATGACGATCAACGAATGACAACCAACGAATGATGAATAAGTAGATCTTTATTGATGAATGACGAAAACATGAAGATATACATGAAAATTTACTGATAATATCGATGAAGTTGTTCTGCATTCCAGGTATGCTCGATCTTTTGTCTGCCAGTGCAAGCTAACTTATATGTCCCAGGTTGAATAATGGCATCAATAACATGTGGTCCTTCCCAAGAGGGTCCAAATACTCCATCACCGTGCTCTTTATTATTTAGTAGGACTTGCCGAAGAACAAGGTCACAACTTCAAACCCTCTTTGTCTGACTTTAGAGTTATAATATCGAGCAGTGTGCTATTGATATGATGCGATTCGAAGCTGAGACTGCTCGCGTCTTTCTTCTAAAAGATCGAGCTCAATCCTCATTAATGTTTTGTTGCGATCTTGCTCATAGGTTGATCATCGTAGAGAGCTCGCACCAATTTCAACTAGAATCATTGCTTTATATCTGTAAGCTAAAGAGAATAAACTCTCTCCAGTAGTTGTTCATTGAATGGTGCGATAAGCCCATAACACTTCAGGGAGTACCTCTGGCCAAACTCCTTTATGCTCTTCCAACTTTGTCTTTATATTGTGTTTAAGTATTTTATTTATCGCTTTGACCTGTCCATTGGCTTGTGGATGAACAACAGCGGAAAAATTCTTCTTGATGCCTAAGTTGTTGCAGAAGTTACGGAACTCGTCACAGTCAAATTATTTCCCATTATTGGAAATTATGGTATGTGGTATTCCATAACGGCAGATTATAGATTTGTAAACAAAATTTATCATCTTTTTTGCGGAAATAGTAGTCAAAGTTTCAGCTTCTGTCCACTTAGTGAAATAATCGACTGTGACCACTGCATACTTCAACCTACCTCGCGCCAATGGAAGTGTTCCGATAATATCAATTCCCAATACTGCAAATGACCATGGACTGGCCATTGGAGTAAGAGGAACAAATGGCATTCTTGGAACAGTTGTAAATTGTTGGCATTTGTTACACCTCCTAGTAAATTCCATCATATCCTTCTTCATGGTCGGCCAAAAATACCCTTGTCTTAGAATCTTGTTCGCAAGTGCCTGCCCCCCGGAATAATTTCTACATATTTCTTCGTGAATCTCTCTCATAATGTAGTCCGCTTTTTCTTCACCGACACATAACAATAGCGGCGCACTAAAACTCCTTCGGTAAAGCTTCTCTTCATAGATAACATAGCGAGTTGCTTTCATTCGAAGTCGCTTTGCGTCATCTTTGTTTTCAGGGAGATCGCCATTTTGTATATACTTCATTATAAGATCTACCCACGATGATCTTTTATCAACCGTCACAGCTATTTGAGGCTCTGCTTCGATACTAGGTTTTATAAGAAACTCGACAGGGACTACCTTTAATAATTCGGCATCTTTTGTTGAGGCGAGTTTAGCTAGGGCATCTACCCGAGTATTCTTAATGCGAGGAAGAAGCTGAATATTATAGGTAGTGAATGTCGAGAACAATCTTTGTACCTCTTACAAATAAGCCATTATTCTCTTTCCCCTTGCTTGATATTCACCATTTACTTGACAAACGACCAGTTGGGAATCACTGTATATCTCAATTACTTCGACCTTTATTTCTTGTGCGAGCTTTAGCCTGGCTATCAGTGCTTTATATTCTGCCTCATTATTTGATGCTGGAAATTTGAAGCGAAGTGCACAATGAATATTATGCCTTTTAGGAATGATTAGTACTAAGCCCGCACTAGCTCCATTTTCGTTCGACGATTCATCGACATAAAGCTTCCACAATCTGGATAAATCTGTAGCAGACTTTTCGATTACTTCTGTGGGAAGATCAACATCATATGTGAATTCTGCAATGAAATCTGTGAGGGCTTGCCCTTTGATCATCGTGTGAGGTTGAAAATTGATGTTGAACTGACTCAACTCAACTACCCACTTAAGTAGTCTCCCAGAAGCCTCGAGTTTTTGCAGAACCTGCTTTAATGGAAAGTTTGTGAAAACTTTGCTGATGTGCGCATGAAAATAAGGTCGAAGTTTCCTGTATGCGACAATGAGTGCTAATGCCAATTTCTCCATCTCTGGATATCTCATTTCGGCATCGAGTAATCTTTTACTTACGTAGTACATTGATTGCTGTATCTTTTCATATTCCCGAATTAACGCAGTGCTTGTCACATATTTAGAAACAGTGAGGTATAAATATAATTCTTCTCCCGGATTTGGCTACGATAGGAGGGGAGAAGAACCCAAGTGTATCTTTAATTCTTAGAACACCTGCTCGCATTCTTCTGTCTACTTAAACCTCTTCAAACCTTTCAATACTTCAAAGAATGGTTGGTACTTATCCGTCGACTTGGATACAAATCGACTCAATGCGGCCACTCTTCCTGCCAGGCTCTGCACATCTTTGGGTTTGCGAGGAGATTGCATATCAATCAGCGCTTGTATCTTCTGTGGGTTAGCTTCAATGCCTCGCTGATTGACCATAAAACCCAGAAACTTTCTAGATCCTACCCCGAATGCACACTTTTGAAGATTCAGCTTCATTTGATATTTTCAGAGAATTTTGAGCATCTCATCAAGATGTTTGATGTGATCTTCGGCTTTCTTCGACTTCACCAGCATGTCATCAACATTTACCTCCATTGTCTTGCCAATTTATTTTACAAATATCATATTGACAAGACGCTGGTAGGTTGCTCCTGAATTGATGAGTCCAAAGGGTATCTTTTTGTAATAGTATAATCCTCGATCAGTGATGAACGAAGTGTACTCCTCATCTTGTTCGTACATGGGGATTTGATTGTATCCAGAATATGCATCCATGAAACTTAAGAGTTCATGCCCCGACGTCGCTTCTACAAGCTGGTCGATTCTTGGAAGGGAAAAGCTATCCTTCGGGTATGCTTTGTTGAGATCTGTGAAATCGATGCATGTTCTCCACTTCCCGTTAGGTTTCTTTACCAAAACCGGGTTTGCAAGCCAGTTCGGATAAAAAGATTCCCTGATAAATCCAATTTCGAGTAACTTTTCTACCTCTTCTTTCAGCACGACGTACCATTCTAGATTCATAACTCTTCTTTTTTGCCATACAGGCTTCTTTGTTGGATCTATGTTAAGATGGTGGCATATGATATTCGGATCAATCCCAACCATGTCCGAATGTTGCCATGCGAAGACATCCAAATTAGATGCCAAAAAAGCGACCAATGAAGCTCGCACAGGTTCTTGAATCCTCGCTCTAATTTTTAAAATCTTGAAGGACCTGTCAAATAGCAAATCCACCAAGTCTACAATGGGTCCCGTTTTGACTTCTCCATCGATTTCTCGAGGGTCGAGGTCTTCATTTATCGTTTCGATTGACGTTTCCCCTGACGCTTTGACTGACGTTTCAATTGACGCTTCGACTAACGCTTCGACTAACGCTTCTCTTTGGACCATCATCGTGCGAGGTGTCGCATCCTTTGCTACGAGCTTTAAGGAGTTGTTATTACAAGTCTTTGTATTATATTGGTTGCCACACACCTTGCCTACTTCTTGTTGAGTCGGGAATTTCATAGCGAGATGATAGATCGATGTTAATGCTCGAAGTTCCCTCAGTGTTGGTCTTTCCAGTATAGCATTGAATGCAGAGGGGTAATCTACAATCAAAAACTGGGTCATTACTGTTGAAACCCTAGGGTAGGTTCCAACATTGACCATTAACTCGATCACGCCCATAGGCATTATGTTGTTACCAGTGAATCCATAGAGTGGAATGACGGCGGGCTTTAGGTTGCTTTCATTCAATCTCATCTTTTTAAAGGCGTCGTCATACAAAATGTCAATAGCACTTCTGTTATCGACCAATACTCGCCATAATTGCATGCTTCCACAATTGATCTTTATGACCAATGCATCATTATGTGGATAATGGACTTCCCTCGCGTCTTGTTTTATGAAGGTAATATCCATATCCGGTACTCGCTGAAGCTTTCGTGGTCACTGTTCGAGGTGCATGACTTTGGTCAACAGTTGCTGTCGAGCTGCTCACGCATACCTATCCTGTGCTCTCTTGGAATCTCCCCCAGCGTGCGGTCCTCCGAAAATAGTTTGCATCTCGCGCTGAATTTCTGGAGGTCACTGGCGGTTTTCTTCTTGCCTTTCATTATTCTTTTTAGAGTACTGCTGCAACCGGTCTTCTTTAATCAATCTTTTGATCTCACATTTCAGGACAAAGCAGTTATTGGTATCGTGTCCAATGTCATTATGATATCGACAAAACTTGTTCGAGTCGTGCCTCGCTGTATCTCTTTTCATTGATTCCGGTTGACGATACCGCTTCGGTTAGTTTGTGACTGCATAGATATGATCTATGGGTGTGTTCAATTCAGTATAATTATTGAACCTCATGGGAGCTCTTGGAATCTCCTGCTTTTTCTATTTGGGCTACTTCTCAGTCGATTGTTCACTACTCCTTTTGTTCGACTTCTTATTATTGTTGTTGTTTTTTGTTGTCGCATCTTTGGCAGCATCCTTTCCTCCTCCCTTTGTCGTGTGAAGATTCCACCCTTAGATGTCGACCAACTCTTCGATAGAAGTCTTCAAGGGTTCTGCATTCTCGCTTAAGTAAATCTTCCCAGAGTTTAGTTTCTGGTCGTACCCCAGCCATCATTAGAGTTAAAACTCCTCCTTTAGGTGAGTTATTAACCTTTGCTAATTCTGAGATAAAGCGATTTAGGTAAGATCGTAGAGTTTCCTCTGGACCTTGCCAAATAGCAGATAAACTGACCAGTGGAACAGTGAAATTCTTTGCAGCCTGAAATTGCCTCAAGAATGTAGTCTGAAGTTATTGCCAGGACGAGACTGAGTCGGACTTGAGTCCTCGGAACCACTTATTTGCTGCTTCTGTGAGAGTTACAGCAAAACACCTGCAACGTGCGAGATCATCAACACGATGAATTTTCATCAGGTCGCTGAAGTGATCCATATGGTCTTGCGGATCAGTTTTTCCATCAAAAGTATTTATGGTGGGAAGTTTAAATCCGGTAGGTAAGGCGGCAGGTCGAACCTCCTCGCTGAATGGCGATTGACGATACCTACCAGTGAGCTCATCATTCCAACCAGCAAGTGCATCTAAAGCAATCCTCAGATTATGAACATCGACGTTCAGAGGGAGAACATTCTCTCTTACTGGTGGTAGGAGTGGCCTTTGATCGTTGTCACGATATAAGGCGGGTTGGTTTGGTAGGGTGTGCTGTGACCTTAGGGACTCCGATGAAACAGTGCGACAAGATTGGCTTTGGTCGTTGTGATGCGATGTGGATTGCTCCTGACTACGTTGCTGATCCAGATGTTGTCTCAGGTCTGTATGATTCTGTCGTGATTCCCTATTGATCCTTTCAAAGACACTCATCGATTGACGTTTTTGCTCGTGTTCCAGATAATCACGATTGATGGTTGCTCTCCAGGAAAGTTGTCTACGATCACGATCAATGCTCGAACTTTCAGTACCAGATACTAGAGGCAAGTCTGTGACCATACCTTTTCCCTTAGAGATGAAATCTCCTTGACACTCCTGCCAGGCTTTAGGTTGGTCGCGGTTCCTTGTCTCATGAATTTGAATTCCTCTCTCAGGTTGTTGAGCAGGACGTTCTCTGGGAAGTTCGTGCTATGGTGGAGTTAGCATCTGTCCCTCGGCAAGTTATCGTAGAGAGTCATTAATCTGACTTGTAATTTGCTGAAGGTTCACCAGTGCTTCCTTCATGCGATCCTGTCTCTGGACAATATTTTCCGGTGCGGTCACGACAGGCTGATCCTGAGAAGGATCTGCCTGTGCAGCAGCAGTACTTTGGGGATGATTTTGGCTAGTTCCGGTGTTTCTGGTAGTATTTCTGGTGTTTGCCATTGTTGAAAGAAATAGAATGGTCAAAATTTTCTGCTGGAATAGCCTTCCTTCTAGCACCAATTGTTGACAGAGATTTTGTCAATAATAAATTTAGGAAAATTGCCTGATGTGGCTTATGTGTGAAAATAGTTAATTAACTAAAGCAAACAAAGAGACGAGGATTTTATAGTGGTTCAGCCCCAAAAAAGATGAGCCTACGCCCACTGTTTTTCACTATTTTCTGGAAAATTACAAGAACTTAAAATTACAACCTGTTGTCCGGAAAGAAGAAGCAAGAGTTTAAAAGGTTTTTCCAAAAATTCTCCCAGAAGAGTCCTCCCCCATCGAAACATTGAACTCCCTTTATATAGGTGAGGATAGCTCAATGTTTCCCAATTGTGAGAATGGGTAACTGTATAATCGGGCAATACATTTTGAGTAACAATATAACTGAGTAATTGCTAAAATGAAATGACTGGTCGATCTTTAAAGAGAAACTTTTGTTTCCCTTTCTTTGTAGGTTACCCATTTGACGAAGCTTAGTCTAGTTTTCTTTTCATTCTGGACGCACTTACTCTTTCGGAAGAGGTCGGACTAACTTATGTGGTGGAGGTCACACGTAACTCTTTCGGAAGATATCGCACTAACTTATGTAGTGGAGGTCGCACGGAACTCTTTCGGAAGAGGTCGCACGGAACTCTTTCGGAAGAGGTCGCACTAGCTTACTCATGCGACCTGACACACACTTGATCAACTTTTCCCTTCATGGTATTGACTATTGGTGGCAATTTGGGTCGGGCCCAACGGGCTGGCCCAGTACCTTTAGGGCCCGGGCCAAGCCCGGCCCTAGGGGTACGGCCGGGCTGGGCTTGGGTATCACGGCCCGGCGGGCTGGCCCCACTTGGCCCGAGCAGGCGGGCCCCCCCTTTTTTTTTTTTTTTTTTGGGCCCAGATTCGTCTGGGCCCTTAAATTTAAAAAAAAAAAAGATAAAGGGCCCAGACGAGTTCTGGGCTCTTTGTTTTTAACAGTAATATATATATCCAATGGTAACATTTGTTACCGTTGGATTTATATCATTTTTTTTTGTCTAAACTATTTTTTTAAATTAAAAAAAATATATTTTCTTATACTATAAATACCATACACTCTCCACTCTTTTTTCACACTTACAATTTTCAAATACTCTCTTATTTTCTCATTCTTTCTCTCTAAATCTCTAGCTATATTCTCAATTTTATTTTTTTCTCTCTTATCTAACTACTATTTACTAATTATTAGTAATTCTATTTTATAGTCTCCAAAGTCCAAACACTCCATAACTCATAAAGCTTAATTGAAGGTACCATTTAATTTATTTATCGTAATTATCTTTTTAATTTATTTAATTTGTAGTATATTTAGTTGTTTACTATTATTACTAGTATAATAGTTAGTAGTTTGTAGTTACTAGTTAAGTAGTTAGTAACGTAGTAGTTCTACAAGACTTTATTTTTAATTTTAATTCAATTGTAATTTTTTACAATTAAGATAGTAATTCATTAATTTGTAGTTTGTAGAAAATTTATTAGAATATTATATTTTAAATTTCAATGAATTTTTAATTTTTAATAGTTTACAATTAAATTAGTAGTAGAAAATTTATTAAATATATTTTCAATAATTTATAATTTATAGTTGTTCACAATAAAGTTAGTTGAAACTAAAAAGTTTATTATAATATTAAATTTTTAATTTCAATTAATTTGTAGTAGTTTACAATTAAGTTAGTAGAAGTTTACTAGAATATTATATTTTAAATTTCAATTAATTTGTAATTTGTTGTTGTTTACAATTAAGTTGGTAGAATATCTATATTTGTAATTTCGATTTATTTATAGTTGTATATAATTTTAATATCTATATTTTTAATATAGGATATGGATATGTCAAAAAATATCTCTATTGATTTGGAATTGTATGACGACCAAATTCGCATAGCTGAAGAGGGTGACCAAGTCCCTGAAATACAAACTTATCCAAATGCTAGTAGAAGTTGTTCACAATTTCAAGATAGTTGTTCGCCGAATGCAAGCACGACCTCCAAATGTGCAAGGACAACTTCCAATGTATGGGACCATTTCGATCCAGAATTCAAAGATGAGGTTGATGGTAAGAAGACAAAAATGGCAAGATGTAAATATTGTAAGAAATTATTAACTGCTAAACCATCTATGGGGACCGCTCATTTGAATAGACATAGTGATGCATGTGTCAAAAAATACAAAAAAGATAAGGAGCCTACTCAATCAACTCTTCAGCTCAACAAGGATGGTTCAGTAAGTTCTTGGAACTATGATCCTTTAGTAGCTAAGAAATCTCTAGCACGTTTAATTGCTATAAAAGATTTACCATTAGGTTTTGGTAATTGCAATAACTATAAAGATCATATTAGAAGATCTTATTATCCAAACTTTAAAAGAGTTTCTAGAAATACCACTAAGAGTGATTTGATTAAAGTTTATGAAAATATGCGTAAAGATTTAATATCTGAATTAATTTCATTAAATTTTTGTATTGCATTGACATCTGATATTTAGGGTGCTAATTCTAAACAAGATTATTTAAGTGTAGTTGCACATTATTTAGATTCTAGATGGATAATACAAAAAAGAATAATTGGTTTTCGAGTCATTGATAATAAACATACTGCTGAAATTATTAGAGATAGAATTTTAAATGTTGTTGAAGAATATAGCATAGCGAATCGCATTATCTCTATCACTTTAGATAATGCTACCGCAAATATAAAGGCCATAAAATTACTTAGCAATTTGGTAAGTTCATATACTGGAGGATTCTTACTGCATCAATATTGTGCATGTCACATCATCAACCTTATCGTCAAATCAGGTATAGATGTTATAAGTGAATATATTGAAAATATTCGATCTGCTATTGATTATATTCATACTTCTAATCCACGCATTGCTGAATTTAAAAGATATTGCATAGCTCAAAGATTAAAACCAAGAAAATTCCAAGTTGACATGCCCGTAAGGTGGAATTCCACTTATTTAATGTTGAAAAATGCATTACCATATAAAATTCCAATTACTATGTTTTACAATTCAAAAATAGGTTCATTAGTATTGAAAGATGAAGATTGGTTCATTTGTGAAAAATTTGTACAATTTTTAGACGCTTTTCATGAAGCTACTGTTGCATTATCTGGTATTTATTATCTTACTTTTCCAATTATTTTATGTCATATTTTTTTATTGCTAAAATATTTTGTAAGGCAAGATGTGACCCTATATTTGAACCAATTATAACATGTATGCAAGAAGTATTTTTGAAATATTGGTTTCCAATTCCTTTATTATATTCATTTACTTTTATTTTAGATCTTAGGGGTAAATTAAATGGTCTTTCTAATTTAATTAGCTACATTTTTACATATTTTGAGATAGACTATACTACTGAATATACAAATGCTCGTGACAAATTTTTTGAAGTGTATAGTATATATGAGGCTAAGTTTGGCAGTAATCAACAACAACACACTCCTCCACAAGAAACTGAAGAACAGTCAAAAAATAAGTCTTTTTGGAGCATGGTAGGTTCTCGTCCTCAAGGGTATGGTCGTGGCTCATCATCAACATCATCAAGTTCAAGTCAACTACTACCACCAATAAATCCACAACAATCCTCTGATCTTACTCAATATATTGAGCTAGACTCTGACATCGACCCCAATGATGAGAACTTCAAAGTTTTGGAAGGGTAGCAAAAGCGTCAACCAAGATTCTCGGTGCTTTCACAATTAGCCCGTGATGTTTTAACAATTTCGGTGTCCACGATTTCTTCAGAGTCTGCTTTTAGTACGACTAAGATGAAAATAGATGAGCAGAGGACTTCGTTGGCTCCTGAAATGGTTGAGGTGTTAACATGTCTTAAAGATTAGGAAAAAGCGGCAAAGCGAAATCAAAATACTATTCATATTTGTAATGAAGAATTGGCCGAAAATTTCAATAACTTGTATATGAATGATGATGATGAGTCATAAACTCATAAAGTTATAATTAATGATATACTAGTTTTTTCAAGTAATAATTTGAATTGTAATAAATGATCATCAATAAAATCAAATTTCAATATTTCAAATTTATTTGTTTGATTATTTTTCTTAATATCNAATTTCAATTTATTTGTAATTTGTTGTTATTTACAATTAAGTTGGTAGAATATCTATATTTGTAATTTCGATTTATTTATAGTTGTGTATAATTTTAATATCTATATTTTTAATATAGGATATGGATATGTCAAAAAATATCCCTATTGATTTGGAATTGGATGACGACCAAATTCGCATAGCTGAAGAGAGTGACCAAGTCCCCAAAATACAAACTAATCCAAATGCTAGTAGAAGTTGTTCACAATTTCAAGATAGTTGTTCGCCGAGTGCAAGAACGACCTCCAAACGTGCAAGGACAACTTCCAATGTATGGGACCATTTCGATCCAGAATTCAAAGATGATGCTGATGGTGAGAAGACAAAAATGGCAAGATGTAAATATTGTAAGAAATTATTAACTGCTAAACCATCTAGCGGGACCGCTCATTTGAATAGACATAGTGATGCATGTGACAAAAAACACAAAAAAGTCAAGTAGCCTACTCAATCAACTCTTCAACTTAACAAGGATGGTTCGGTAAGTTCTTGGAACTATGATGCTTTAGTAGCTAAGGAATCTCTAGCACGTTTAATTGCTATAAAAGATTTACTATTAGGTTTTGGTGATTGCAATAGCTATAAAGATCATATTAGAAGATCTTATTATCCAAACTTTAAAAGAGTTTCTAGAAATACCACTAAGAGTGATTTGATTAAAGTTTATAAAAATATGCGTAAAGATTTAATATCTGAATTAACTTCATTAAACTTTTGTATTGCATTGACATATGATATTTGGGGTGCTAATTCTACACAAGATATTTAAGTGTAGTTGCACATTATTTATATTCTAGATGGATAATGCAAAAAAGAATAATTGATTTTCGAGTCGTTGATAATAAACATACTGCTGAAATTCTTAGAGATAGAATTTTAAATATTGTTGAAGAATATGGCATAGCGAATCGCATTATCTCTATCACTTTAGATAATGCTACCGCAAATATAAAGGCTATAAAATTACTTAGCAATTTGGTAAGTTCATACACTGGAGGATTCTTACTACATCAACGTTATGCATGTCACATCATCAACCTTATCGTCAAATCATGTATGGATGTTATAAGTGTATATATTGAAAATATTCGATCTGCTATTGCTTATATTCATGCTTCTAATCCACGCATTGCTGAATTTAAAAGATATTGCATAGCTCAAAGATTAAAACTAAAAAATTCCAAGTTGATATGCCTGTAAGGTGGAATTCCACTTATTTAATGTTGAAAAATGCATTACCATATAAAATTCCAATTACTATGTTTTACAATTCAAAAATAGGTTCATTAGTATTGAAAGATGAAGATTGGTTCATTTGTGAAAAATTTGTACAATTTTTAGACGCTTTTCATGAAGCTACTGTTGTATTATCTGGTATTTATTATCCTACTTCTCCAATTATTTTACGTCATATTTTTTTTAATGCTGAAATATTTTGTAAGACAAGATGTGACCCTATATTTAAACCAATTATAACACATATGCAAGAAGTATTTTTGAAATATTGGTTTCCAATTCCTTTATTATATTCATTTACTTTTATTTTAGATCCTAGGGGTAAATTAAATGGTCTTTCTAATTTAATTAGCTACATTTCTACATGTTTTGAGATAGACTATACTACTGAATATACAAATACTCGTGACAAATTTTTTGAAGTGTATAGTATATATGAGACTAAGTTTGGCAGTAATCAACAACAACACACTCCTCCACAAGAAACTGAAGAACAGTCAAAAAATAAGTCTTTTTGGAACATGGTAGGTTCTCGTCCTCAAGGGTGTGGTCGTGGCTCATCATCAACATCATCAAGTTCAAGTCAACTACTACCACCAATAAATCCACAACAATCCTCTGATCTTGCTCAATATATTGAGCTAGACTCTGACATTGACCCCAATGATGAGAACTTCAAAGTTTTGAAATAGTGGCATAAGCGTCAACCAAGATTTCCGGTGCTTTCACAATTAGCCCGTGATGTTTTAATAATTCCGGTGTCCACGATTTCTTCAGAGTCTGCTTTTAGTACGACTAAGATGATAGTAGATGAGCGGAGGACTTCATTGGCTCCTGAAATAGTTGAGGTGTTAACATGTGTTAAAGATTGGGAAAAAGCGGCAAAGCGAAATCAAGACACTATTCGTATTTGTAATGAAGAATTGGCCGAAAATTTCAATAACTTGTATATGAATAATGATGATGAGTCATAAACTCATAAAGTCATAATTAATAATATACTAGTTTTTTCAAGTAATAATTTGAATTGTAATAAATGATCATCAATAAAATCAAATTTCAATATTTCAAATTTATTTGTTTGATTATTTTTCTTAATATCCTATTTAATTATTATTAATTTTTTAACAATAG
>JXTB01001178.1:4193-16001 GCA_002914805.1 Parasponia andersonii
AAAAGCATTGATATCAGTATAAATTATAGTATAGAATGAGATTTTTCTTAATGTTATTGTATTTTGGTTAACTTGTTGTATCAAGAGATTTAGCTAAATTAATTATGTAATTATTTTTCTATTTTTTAGTTTTTATTGTTCTATCGTTTGTATTTCTCTTGGAATATGAGCTAGTAGGAACGTAAGGTGTTGTGTTGTATAGTGAAACCTAGATAATAGATTGGTAAAAAAAATAAAAAAAAAAACAAAAAGAACTATTATTTAATAGAGATAAGTAAAATATAATTTTTTGTTTTTTTAAATATAATTAAAAAAAATATGAAAGATAATTATTACCCTTTCTAATGCATTAGTTTCTGGTATATCTATATTCATAAAATATATTATTGTACTTGTACTTGTAGCATATATATACCCTATACAATATAAGAGTTTTTATATATAGATATCAAATGTAATTATTGATTACCTAAATATTCTTTTATTGTCATAGAGATAAAGGTAGTTATAATTGGTTCTTCCATAGTTTTTACAATATCTGTATTAAATTCTTTTGTTATTTCTCTCCATAAGTGATTTGTAATTTTTCATTCCTCTAGTTAAATGAGATGATGTTAGAGTATGATTTAGACAAAGAATGAAGTTTTTTTTTTGATATATAAACTTTTATAATAAATAAATTCATTTCCTGATGTTTTGTATTGTTAGTGTCTATCTCAGTGTCATTTTTTTTTTTTATATTTGTTTCTTCTAAGTCTTATATTTCTATCAACATTCTTTAATATCTGATATAAAAGGAAGGAAATTGATATGAGAAAACTAGGTTGAAAATTGATAAGTATAAGTAAAGAGATAATATTGTGATTAATGATACCTGATAAAATATCATGAATATTTGTCCTTGAAGCTAATTGATTAAAATCTACAAAACAAATGCATCGGGATATTTATTATTGAGGTTGTTATTGGAGTGAAGGATATTACTCTGGCAAATTGTAGCATCGTAATGTGAAAAATGATTCTATATTTTGGATTGTATGGTGCTTCATTGAAATTGCTAATTCGGTAGACCTCTCCTTCAGTTATTTGTTGTGAGATGTAATCTACATCTCGAGCTTTGATTATTCTATAAATTGCTTTATACTGCGTTTTTTTAGGGAAAAAGAGATTTAGTTATTATGTAATATTCTATGAAGTTGAATACTAATATATATATATATATGTATTAATTATGCTAAATTATAATAAAGTATAATATCAGGTAATTTAATGTTATATTTTTATCTCATGATCAACTAAGACACAGTTAAGACTTATTAGTTATTCAATTATGTAGTCATTATTGTACAAGAGTCGACGAATGCTAACTTTTATTACTCCATAAACCTCGTTTAGTTTGAGAGATCGTATTGGCATTGCCAAAAACTTAATAAGATGAAGATTATATTTAGAATATTTGAAAATTTTTAGGGAGTGCATATATAAATTCATGTTGAAGTATAATTTTTAGACTTATATAATATTATGTAAAACTTCTTTATAAACTATATTTTTAACATGAGCTTGATATTTATTGATGGTTTTATTTATTAATATATACAATTCTTTTGGGGTAATAAAACTACGTATAATTGACCATGTGTAAAAATTTTATTTTCTAAATAAATAACTACTTTATTTAATGATTGTCTTTGACTTTTATTTATTATCATTGTATAGGAGGTTTTTACAGGAAATTGCCATCTTTTAAGGTAAATGATCATCTGGATTCGATTATAATAATTTCCATTCTTAGAATGTACATTATTTGAATTTATAATTTGACCTTCTATGATTTTATTTTTTAATTGTGTGATCATAAATTTAGTTCTATTATATAATCTTATTGATTGATTTAAACTTTATAATAATATTATTGGAGTACCGATTTTGAGATTTAATTCATATAGTAATACACTGTTAAAATTTAAAGTACATAAAAATTCCTGAGATATAATAAGTTAAGTTTATCAATGCTTTTTGATAAGGCTATTATTGTGTCATAACTGTAATAAATTTTCGATTCGTTAGATATTAAAGACAATATATATTTATTTATATTATCAATTGTTTTATTTTTTTATGTTATTATTACTCTGTATCATATATAGTTGATATTTTTAAAAAAAATTCGAAGTCATTATATATCAATTTAAAGATTTTTTCAATTGGGTTTGATTCATATTGCATAATGCATTTTTCTAGTATTTTAATATATGTTATATCTTTAATTTTAAGATCTTTTATGGCTTCTACAGTACCATTTTCAACACTTTATGTCCATTTTGAAAATTCAAGAATTTCTCTTTTTTCTTATTCGTAGTATTAGAGTTTTTCAATCTAATTTTTTTTGTTAATGATAATAGCTTAATATATAGCCACGAGTAAGAGTTATTTATACTTGCATTTATTATATATTCTTTTGTTCCAGTAGGTATAATGGGTAGAATTTATTAGAAATTACCACCTAATATAATTGTCATTCCAGCAAAAGATTGGTCAAAATTATTTTTTAAATCTTGTAATATCTTGTCCAAAGCTTCGAAACAGTGTTTGTTATTCATTGATACTTCATCCGATAATATGAGTGATATTTTTTCAATGAATTTTGCTTAACTCGGTTTCCTTTTTGACGCGATGAGTGGAAAATTTATCGATTGATAAAGATATTTGAAATCTTGAATGTACAGTTCTCCTTTTAGGTAATAATAATGAAATTATTCCAAATAATATGACGGCTAAAATAATTCCATTGTTCGATCTGATTTTGGTGATGATTGTATTTCATAAATAAGTTTTTCCTATGCCTCCGTGTCCATAGATTAAAAATAATTTTTTTATTGTTTAATGATTCTATATTTATTTGAAGATGTAGCATTGTTCATTGTCTAAGTTTTTCTCTAATATAGTATTTTTTCTTTTAATTTATTAATATCGTGGTCTAATTCTTCTCGCAAAGGTTTATTATTTAAATTGTCAATTAATGTTTCTATTGGTAGCAGTAAATTAAAATTTGTTAAACTTAAATAATTTAAATTTAACTATTTTTCTAATTTATATAATGCACAATTATATAGTTCATTTTATGAGATTTGAAAATTCCAATTATTGAATAAAGTTTTTATTCTATATAAAATATCTTCTGTCATAAGTCTCCAATGATTTTCAAGTAATGTTATTAGATTATTTACATTATAAAATAGTAAGATTATTGCAAAAAATGTCGTAATTGATATAAAACAAAATAAAGCTTCCAGTATTGATTTATTCTATTATTTACTATCTCCTAGTAAACCTAATGTGTTGTATGCTGCTTAATTTGTTGAATATGTTATACCATTAACGGTTCATATAAATTCAAAACTCGTTGCTCTTTTTTTGGTGATTTAATAATAATTTCAAATAATATAATTCTCTAAAACTTGGGTGGACATAAAAAGTTCATCTCATTGAATATCCTAATCTTTTTAAGGGTCCAAATTTTGTCTTTATTATTCCAGATTCATTTAATAGGAAATTCTATGTATGATAATTATCTAGCTTTTGTAATAAATTTATTTATTTCCATCCATTTTGTTAGAGTTAGTTTTCTCAATTCCTAGTTGCCTAACTATATTATTAAGACGTTGGTTTGAATAGAATGTTATATTCTGCATGCGTGGCAAATAAATTGTTAATCTCTGTAATGCTAGATTTTTATGATGTATGGAATATTTATATAATCTCTACATAGCCTCATACGATGTTATATATTGACAATTAATATAATTTTTTATTTCATCTATTTTTCTATAAATAGTTTCACCAGATTGTTTTGTGCATATATTGTTCTATTACTGCACTTATTCTGTCTGAATCTTTTATTAAGTATTTGAATAAATATTTTATCAACATAGATTATGAGCATATTTCGACATTTATATGGGCATAAAATTTTAAGTATAAATCTTTATTGTGAACAAATACAAATTTATTATCTAATTTAATTCCTTATTTTTGTATGTAAAATATTGTATTTCTATGTTAGTAATTAATGAATCCATTTATTCCAATGGTTATTTTATTTTTAAATTTTCTTGGAAATTTTTTAGATCAAATTGAGTTTTTCATACACGGGATGTTTGTTTTAGCAACGCCACATGATCTATGCATCATGAATTTTGCTACGATGTTGCACTCTTATTGGTTTTTTTCAAGATTGGATATTTCAACTGAAATAAATTTTTGTCTATTTGTGATGGTTCACATAATTTTTTATTAGGATGAAGCCAAAATAAGAAATAACAATGAGATAAATCACGATCCTGGAATTTAACAATGTATAAATCTACATAAGAAAATAAACACACAACCAAAAAAAAAAAAACAAATGAAAAATATTGGTTTTAATTAAAAATAAAGTTGATTACTCTTTTGTATATTCTTTTTTATTAGATAAGATAATCAGGTCTAACCTGCGATAATTATGCCGAAAATTATATGTGTTTTAATAGTGAAGAAAACTTGATTTAACTTCATTTTAAAAATTCTTGTAATTATATATCTGGTCTATCTTTAGGTTTTTGACCAAGAATTTTATTTAAGACATTTATTATTTCAGGTCATTTAGGATTATATGTAAATCTTATAAATAAGTCAGGATTTTCATGCGGTCTGCATATTGCCATTACATCTTGATAATTCTGGATTATATATATGGGACTTCCAGTATGGCTAAATGGTAGAATAATTCTTTTTCCGATTGCTCTTACACTTGTGCCTCCTTTTGTAACGGTGTCTTAGACGCCTTGATGAATTTTGGAACTTAGATTATTTTGATTTTTTCTATATAGTCCTCGTTCTTCTTCAACAGGGACATATGCATCAACTACATATTACTGAAAAAGTCTACCACATTTGAATAAAATATTATTTATATTTTCACGTTGTTGCAATTTATAACAATAAAATGCTCTCATAGATATTCTATTTCTTGAAGTTTGTTGTGTTGATCTATATGTATTCTAATTTAAATTAATTTTATAACCATCTTCTTCGTATACAAATAGGAGGAGATATTATAGAACTATATAAGATGGATATAATTTTGTGATTCTTTGTAAATTATTTATTTTGTCTTGGATTATAATATTATATAAGATGGATATAATTTTGTGATTCTTTGTAAATTATTTATTTTGTCTTGGATTATAATATTTCTTTCTTCTTCATATTCACCAATATCTCCCATAATTAGTTCCCCTATATCATTTGAAATGGGTGATTTATATTGATTATTATCTATAGGTCGTTATTCTATTATTCTTAATTTTATAGATAGAATTTCATTCTCATAATTTTTATCTTTAACCATATAGAAAAACTTTACTAATTTATTATTCTTATTAAGTATGTTAATTAATTTTTCAACAATTAATTTTGCCAATTTCCTGGACCCATCACGAAATGAAAAAGTTGATATTCGATTTTTAATTTCATTTTTTGTGTCATATATGTATAATTAGGAAAATTTAGGAGGGTTATTATTTATTGGAAATAAAGATCCCATAAGATAGTGTACTTGACTGCTAATTTTAAAAATATACGGACTATCTGAACTTCTTATATTTTGTTCTATGTTTGTACTGAAAGATGTACAAGGAAATATAGAATTAAAAGTTTAGATATTTTTTTTGAAACTATGTATTTAAAGACTCTCCTAATAATCAAGTAATTGATCTAGCATAGGAGATGAATTTTTTAAAGGAGAAAGTTTAACTTTTCCATCTTTATAGTATAGGTTATATTTTGGTAGATATATTCTTTTAGTAGATTCATCAAACTAAGAGGATGCACTGTAATATTTACAAATGTAACTGCAATCTGCGAGATTATGATATTTGTTAATATCACCTATAATATCATATTGAACGAGAGTTAAAGATGAGAAAATGTTTGATGAGTTAAATCTATAATAGCAAGAATATTTTTTTTGCTCTATTCTTATAAAGGGAATAAAGAAATTACTTTGTGTGTCGAGATTAGTTGACACCGATGGCTCAGCTAGATGAAAGAAATATCCTTCTAGATTTGTAAAATTTGATGTTAGAATGAGCCTTGATCGATGAATATTTTTTGAAACTATACTGGAATTCTCATATTGATGATCTACAATATCAACAGAGTCTTCGTTTAAAACATAATGATAACATCGTTTATGTTGACGTATTGACAACAAGATTTCTTGACATCTTCTTATTGTTTATCTAATTAAAAAAAAAAGCACAGAAAGGTAAAAAAAACATATTATTATGTTAATATGTTTTAATTAATAACTTATGGAATAATGTAACAGTGTTATTTATACATAAAATAATGAACATTTTATACGAATTATATTTCATATTATTATTATTAGTATTATAATTAGATCAATATATTTAAGATATTCAAAACATCTTTAATCGTAATTTTTTTCAAATTATATTCTTGTATCATGGTATTTTTTTTTTCTTTTTTTAAGTTATTTAGATTTTAGTCAACTATTCTCAATGTCGTTATTATAATGTTACCTATATATTTATATATTTTTATATGCAATATAAATTATCTTATGTTCTTATGAATTTTTATAATTATTTTAATTCAATATTATTTTTGATGATTATATTGTTACACTAATTATCATGTATGGTAGCTACTTCTTCTCTCTCTCTCTCTCTTTTTTTAATAATTATAAAATTACAGCCGAGAAAGGAGAAATGGTAAAAGTTTTTCCCCACCCCCCCTCTTGCGACATATATTGAAAGTACGTATTTTTAGTTAATATTTAGGAATCTTAATCACGTAAAATTATTCATTAGCACAAAATATAAATTTAAAACATTTTTTATTTTCTTTTTTTGTTAGTAATTTAATTTCTGTATTTACTTTAAATATTTCTTATACCTTTTTTCCTTGTAAATTTTTTCATTGCTTAAATAATTAGATCTATTTTTGTTTTTTTTCTGTTTTTTCTCGTTAATTGTGTGTATTTTTTTAATACATCTTAGACTTCTTTTTTTCTCTTCTAGTTTATTTATTTATTTATTATTTTCCCCTTTCCCACCTCCTTCTTGTGGTTTAATTATTCTTTTTTTTCTTTTAAACTTTTTCTAAAGACGTAAATTTACTTATGTTCTGTGTAACGAAAATTTGGTTTCGAAATTTTATACGTCTGGTAAAAAACTTTTATGCCTAAATTTTTTTGTAATTAATCTAGTTGCAATTATTAAAAATATTTATCTTTTATTATGATATTTTAAATTTAATATCTTAATCTTTGTAGATCAAGTGTATATTATTTGTTTAAAGAATTTCAATAGTGATAGTTTTTCCCTTGTTCTATTTTTTTTTTTCACATGCTCTCTCTTTTATATTTTATATATTATTCTTTATTTGGTTGTTTACTTTTTTTTTTTCCTATTAACAGAAAGCACGTCTTCTATAAAAATACTATGCTAGATAGATTATCATAACTGATTATAGTTTTCATTTCTTTGTTAAAACTTATCATAATTAGATCCTAATCAAAACCTATAAATTGTTAAAATAAAATTTTAGATGTGGTATTTTAATTATGTACAATGTTTCAAATTGCATTTTTTTTTCTCGTAATCTATGTTTTAGCATATCAATTATTTTAGTTAATAATGTTTCTGCTTTATTATTAAAAATCATAACTATTTAACATTGGATGCAATACATAGATTGTTAAAATCACGTTTTAGGCATAATATTTTTGACAGGCACAAAATCAAAGTCCTTAAAATTACATAGACAAAACATTAGATAATACATATAACAAAATCTAATACATACAAACAATAAAATTTCTTAAATAACTTTACAATGAAATTAGTTACAATCTTGTATTTTTTTAAACATTAGATAATACATATAACAAAATCTAATACATACTAACAATAAAATTTCTTAAATAACTTTACAACGAAATTAGTTACAATCTTCTATTTTTTTCCCTCAACTTCTGGCGATCTTCCCCATAATAAACTTCTACTCTCTTCTCTGATAATAAAAAGAGCTAAACTCTCCATCAATAAGGCATAACCGATTGTTTGTTACCCTTATAATTGTACAATATATGAAGATTAATATGTATAAATAAGTATATATATTTACAAAAGAAATTGGCTTAGATATATGCAAGTATTATCAATATATGTCAAATCCATAAAATAATGCATTTTCAAATATTTATCCAACTACCTGAGAAACTGCTTTTTGCAAAAGAAGATATTTCTAGCAATCGGATAAACATATGAAAGATTATCAAAGCGCACTGAGATCCATCATATACGTTATATTAGTGTACATAACAAAGACGAAATCTAGGAATATAATGCGTGATTGCCCCAAAACTACCAAGTGAATAAAGGCTTTTTTTACAAAAAAAGAAAGAAAAAGAAACATACAAAAAGATCTTTTAAAAAGGAAAAAATTTTTTTTTTTCAAAATCGAAAAATTGGAAAGAAATAAGTAAGTTAATAAATGAAAAATATATAGAAATAGACAAAATTACCAGCCAACTATAAAAACAGAGTAGAATCATAGAAAACAAAGAGGAATAATAATAATAATAATGATAGTAGTGATAATAATAATAAAAAATTAATTTACTTTTAAATAGATTCTCTTTTCAAAGTCTCATTATTGTATCTTTTCAAAGAAAGAAGAATGGAGGATATATAAAATAGCAAAGAGAGTACACTGAATATATATACATAGTTCAAGAGATCGTTTTAATAGAAAAAACTTTGAAGCCGATATAGACGGCAATTTTTAGGTAATTGGAATTTTACTCCATGTAATAAGAAATTAGTAATTATCATCACCAATTGTACAAAAGACTATAAGATGTTATCGAAAAAAGTTTAACAAAACTAACAGGGAAAGACATATACAATTCAAAGAAAGAAGAATGGAGGATAGAAAAAGAAAGTAATTATTAGAACCATGTATAACATAGAATCAAAAGAGCCAAGCTGGTCAAATGACCAGAAAAAACAACAGTTGAGCTTCAATCAAGGGCGAGACAAAGGAATAATATATTTACACAAGTACCAATCGATAGAATAGTGGAAGAAATGGTAAAACCACCCAGAAACTATATCTAATTTCTTAAGCAAAATTAACACAGAAAGGTGTTTTCATTAAGCCATAAATTAACAGAATAAAAAGACCAAAAAGTCACGGTTAAACCCATACCATGGAAGAGATCCCAAGGGTAAAGGCTTAAAAACAAAGGAGTCACTATTATAAGTACAATGAAAATAGTTGTTTGCATAATGCAGCTATGCTCAACTTTGATTATACATAAATAAATAATAAATAATGGTAGAAATATTTTAACATAAATTCTTAAAGAGAGATATTATCACACATAGAAGTATTAAATAAAGGATGCAAAAATTGTTATATTAAATGGAATGTTTAAAAAGTCCATATTAAAGAAGAACACCACAAAATCCGAGGAAATTTGAAGCCAACATTAAGAGCAAAAGAATAAATATTAAAATAGTGTCTAGTAATTAAGAATGCAGCAATATCTACTCAAATTCAGAGCCAACAACATAGTCTAATGAAAAGCTTTCACAGTACATGATACTTAATACAATGACAAAAAGTAAAGAATTTAATAACCCATAAATAGAAAATAGGACAAACATTATTTAAGAGAATAATATAGTATGACTATAACTCAAAGATCACAATGAATACTCATAATACCTAAAATAGTTACAGAGAAATACTCGTCAAATCAACTCTAGAAACATACAGCTTATGTGAAGGTTAGAACAAAGGGTAAAAATACAGTAAACGCAGTCAAGGGAGAGAGCAATAGACTCAGTAAACTTAGAGCAAGAGCTAAGATAGAAATGGTTAAAATATATAGAGGAAATAAATAGTTTCACTATATATAATCAGAGGAGAGTAAGACTGAAATAAGAAGCTTTAAAAAAAGGAGTGGAGGGACACATGACAACATGTAAAGTTAACATATAATAAAAATCTATATACTTAAAAAAAAGGAAAAAAATATATATTCAAAAACTTACTGAATACGGTATTCAGATTTTTTTTAAATTTTTTTACTTTTCTTTTCTGAATAATAGTGACAACAAAATATCAGTAGAGTATTAAATCAAAAGTATGAAATCATAAATATTGATTGACAAATCATTTTAAAAAATACAGACAATAATTAACACTAGGATATCAAAAAAAGATAAAAAAATATCATATGAAAAGAATTAAAAAATATAATAAATTATCCAACAGATAAACTCTAAATAATTCTAGAAATTTCCGTCACAAAAACAAAATCAATTCCATATACATACAAACACAAATAAAAGTAAACTGAAAAAAACATTTTCTTCTTTTTTTTTTCGAATAACAATAGCAACAAAATATCAGCACACCATTAAATTAGAGTTATCAGATCATGAATACCATATGACTGATTACTAAAAAAAACACATATAATAATTAACATTAATATATCTAAAAAAGTTAACAAATATCAATTGAAAGGAATTAAAAAATATAATAAATTATCCCAGAAATAGACCATAAAAAATTCTAGAAATTTCCATGGCAAGAGTAATCAACAAAAACAGAATCAATTTCACATATATACAAACAAAACTAAGGTTAAACTAAAGAATAACCCTTGATAGAACAAATATCTCATAAACAAATGATAAAGCACCAAAATTTGGAACCAGATAAAATACTAAAAGCAAAGAGGAGACCACCACCATTTAGATCTAACCAACTAAGCTAAGACCCATAAATAAAAACCCCAAATTTAGAAGATAAAAAGGCAAAAGACCCATCAACAAAGAAATGCAAGACTAGAAAAATTTGAAGGAAGGAGAAAAAGAATATATATCAGAGAAGACCAAAAAAATCATCGGAGGAAAGCAAAAAAGAAATAAGAGCCCCACTTTAACATAAATAAAACCAAAGAACGAAAGAAAAGAAAATGTTCTAGAAAAAACAAGGAGGAAGATGAATAGTCGAGAAGAGAGAGAGAGAGAGGCATAAGCAAAGGAGCATATCAAGAAGACAAAAGATAGAGAGACGAGACGAAGACCAAGTTCAACAGAGAATCCAAAGGGCCGAGATGGTCAAAAGACCAAAAAACTAGAGCTTAAGTCTTAGCTAAGGACAAAACACAGAAGGGCAATATCGTTAAGGAGCAATAAAAGTGCCCTGAAAATGATCAAAAGGCTAACCACAATCCCTCAACCAAAGTAAATACAAAATGACAATTTAGTCAAGCCACAAATTAGCAAAATAAAAAGACCAAATAGCCACAATCAAATGAAGACTACAAAAAAGATTCTAATGGCAAAAACATAATAATAAAAAAATAAACAGAAAAGACCAAAATGCCACAGTCAGATGTAGACCACAAAAGAAATCCAAGGGCAAAAGCGTAAAAATAAAGCAAATACTGTTATGTAAAAAGACCAAAAAGCCAAGTCAAACACTTACCATAGAAGAGATCCTAAGGATAAAGGCATAAATCCAAAGGAGTAACTGTTATTTGTATAGTGAAAATAGTTGTTTGTACAGTATAAATCTACTTAGGTTTAGTTATATATAATAATATCACATTAAAGAAAATAAGAAATATTAACCAAAACTAATTCATAAAACACAGAAATTGTGAACATAAGAAAGAAATGGAGAAGAAAAGAATAATTATTAATTACCAGA
>JXTB01001179.1:0-18491 GCA_002914805.1 Parasponia andersonii
GTACTTTATATTTTACTTCATCATTCGATACTAAAAATCAAAAGTAAAGTATGCAATGAATATTATACCCTTCTGGACTGATTAACATTAAACTTGCACCAGCTCCATTTTTGTTTGATAATCTTTAATCGCAGTGCGAGGTTGAAAATTGATATCAAATTGACTCAGCTCAATCGCTCACTCGAGTAATCTTTGTTGTCACTTTAGGCTTTTGCAAGACCTATTTCAATGGAAAGTTTGTGAAAATCTCAATGGAATGTGCATGGAAATATTGTCGAAGTTTTCTAGATGTAATAACAAATGCTAGTGTCAACTTTTCATCTTCAGATATCTCGTTTTGGCATTGAGTAATCTTTTGTTTACATAATACATAGGTCACTATATATTTTATTTTTTCTGAATTAATGTATCGCTTGTCGCATATTTGGAAATAGTGAGATACAGATAAAATTTGTCCCTTGGTTTTGGCTTCAACAAGAATGGAGGAAAACCTAAGTTTTTCTTCAAATCTTGGAATACCTACTTGCACTTCTCGGTCTACTCAAACGTTTTTGATGCCTTCAGTACCTCAAAGAATAGCTGGCATTTTTCAGTTGATCTTAAGATAAATTGGCTTAGTATAGCCACTCTTCCTACCAGGCTCTACATACTTTTGGTTTTGCGAGACGACTGTAAGTCAATCAATGCTTAGATCTTTTAAGGATTAGCTTCGATACCTCGTTGATTGACCATGAATCCAAAAATCTTCCTAGATCCTACACCAAATGCACACTTCTGGGGGTTTAGCTTCATCTGATATTTTCGAAGAATTTTGAACATCTCATCAAGGTACTTGCTGTGATCTTTAGCTTTCTTCGACTTCACCAATATGCAATCAACATAAACCTTCATCGTCTTGCTTGGTATACTGCCACAACCACCTTTCTCTAATTAACCTCTCGATCTCATCTTTCAGGGTATATCAGTTTTTAGTGTGATATCCAATATCATTATGATATCGGCAAAACTTGTTGGGATTGCATTTTACTCTATCACGCTTTATCAACCCCGACTTACGATACTAATCCTGCTGATTTGTGACCGCACAAATATGATCTATGGGTACACTCAGCTCGGTATAATTGTTGAATCAGAGGGGAGCCCTTAGAATCTCCGATTTCTTTGGCTCGGTTTGCTTTTCAACTGATTGCTTGTTCTTCCTCTTTTTTGAGTTCTTGTTATTATTGTTTGTTGTTGTGATCGTATCTTTGGTTGTATCTTTTCCTCTTTCCTTCTTCGTCTTATGAAGATTTTCTCCAAAAGATTCCACCCTTAGATGTCGACCAACTCTTTGGTAGAAGTCTTTGAGAGTCCTACATTCTCGCTACAGCAATTCTTCCCCGACTTTAGTCTTTAATCACACTTTGGCCATCATCAAAGTTCGGACTCCGCCTTCAGATAAGTTGTTGACTTTTACCAATTTTGAGGTAAAATGATTGAGGTATGATCGCAGAGTTTCCTCTAGACCTTATCGAATGACAGACATATTAATTAAAGGAATAATAAAGTTCTTCGTAACTTGAAATTGTCTCAAGAATACGGTCTAGAGTTACTGCCAGGACGAGATTAAACCAAGCTGAAGTCCTCGAAACAACTTCTTCGCTGCACCTATGAGATTTACAGTAAAATACTTGCAACGTACAAAGTCATCACTCTGGTAGAGCTTCACCAGTTCGTTGAAGTGATCCATGTGATCCTATGGATCAGTTTTCCCATCAAAGGTGTTTATGGTGGAAAGTTTGAATTTAGCAGGAAGTACAAAAGCTCGAATTGTTTTATTAAAAGACAATTGGTGATATCCATCTACGAGCTTAACATCTCATCCAATAAGTGCATCTAACGTGATCCTCAGATTATGAACATCAGTGTTTTGTGGAAGGGCATTATTTCTTGCTGGTGGTAGGGGTGGTCTTTGGTCACTATTATCATGACGTAAGACAGGTTGATCGGGTAGGATTTGCAACGACCTTTGAAAAAATTCGACTAAAATAGTTCGAGATTTAGTTGTTATGATGCGATGTGGATCACTAATGACTACCTTTTGACGTTGTTGTTTCAAGTGTTATCTTAGGTATGTAGAGTTCTGTCTCAATTTTCTGCTTATCCTCTCAAAGATGCTTTTCGATTGATGATTTCGTTTATTTTTCTAAAGGTCGTAACTATTGAGAGCTCTGCAAAAGGGATGTCCATGATCACAGTTTGTGCTGGAACACCCAATGCTAGATTCCTATGGTAAATCTGCATGCCGCTCTTGCTGGATTCTAGGTTGGTTGCGATTTCCTATTTCTTGAATCTGAATCCTTTTTTCTGGTCATCGAGCAGGATGATCTCTAGGGTGCTCCTATTGTGGTGGCATTACTATTGTTCCTTCAGTAAGTTGCTTTAATGAATCATTGATCTAATCGGTAATTTACTGAAGGTTTACAAGAGCATTCTCCATGCGACCTTGTCTCCGAATAATATTCTCCGGAGGTGAAGTCACGACTAGTTGATCCTGAGCAGGATCGACATGTATAACAGTAGTACTTTGAGGATAATTTTGGCTAACTCCAACTTTTCTGGTAGTGTTTCTAGTATTCACTATCATTGAATAAGCAGAATTAACGAACTTTTTGCTGGAATAGCCCTCTTTTTAGCGTCAATTATTGAAAGAAGTTTTGTCAACAACGAATTTTGAGAACTACGAGATGTGACTTATGCATGAAATGAATTGAAAAATATGGTAAAGTAAAGATACATAAATTTTATAGTGTTCTTCACTATATTCTGGAGAATTACAAGAGTTTCTCTAAGTCTCAAGATGGGAGCAAAGAGAGAATTACAAAGAGAATGTATAGTGAGGTGATTCTGAGATGACTGTGAGATGGAAAATTATGAGATTGAGCCCCCTTTATATAGATGACGGTGGTTTTGGATTTCCTAATTTTGTGAATAGGAAACTACATAATAAAATACAATATAATATTGAGATTGTGTGACTATATAATAATATGTAATTATCTCCTCTTCAATTAGCTAGTTGCTTTTTTTTGGGATTAAGCAATTAACTATTTGCGGTGGTCACAATCCCACATAACACCATAATTTTTGTTTTTTTGGGTTAATTACACTCTTGTTCTTTAAATTTTTTACCAATTAGATGGTGTGCAACCCCAAAGGAATTGTACCATTGTGTTTTTTTGGGTTAATTACACTCTTGTTCTTTAAATTTTTTACCAATTAGATGGTGTGCAACCCCAAAGGAATTGTACCATTGTGCATCTTTCTATCGAAAATTCGTCATATTTAAAGTACATAATGATCAATTCATAAATAACAAAATACATACGCAAATTCAGAACCAAAGTAGTATATAAACCATTTTTTAAGGGCTAAAAAATCTATAATGTATTCATTCGAGGATCACCAGTAAAATTAATCCTTATCTTCCTCTCTTTTCTTTTTAATGTTAAAAATCTATTTTTTCAGTAAATTATTTTACAATATAATTTCTCCAAGATATTTTTTTTTCAGAAAATGAAAATACTTTCATTAATAATATAAAGATAGTACAATACACACTAAAGAATTTTTGATTACAAAGTAGACAACCATAATAAACTAATTAAAATTTGTAGAAGAATTTTGCACACTGAGATCATGATGAAATCGACTCGAAATAGGGAGATTTATATAGATCACTATTGTAGTGTGCTTCATTAGTGCTCTTTATACATCAATAGTTGGCTCGTTATGACCCTTCACTTAACATTCGTTCTTAGTGTATCTCGCTTCAAATAAAAAGCCATAAAAGGTCAAATACTACTATGTCTATTGTGTAAATCTGTTTAGATATGGATAAAAACCAAACTAAAAGGATCCACAACATGAGATCTACTAAAAATCACCATAGATCCTAGATGTAGATGAATTAAAATAATAAAAATATATAATAACTCTCAAACCACTACAGATCTAAATACAGGTAGAGTTGTACCTTTCCAGATAGAAGGATTATTGGGAAACATAAAGAAAATGACTAAGAAAATGAAATCCTCCATTGGAGAGAGAGAGATATCAAAAGACTTCTTTCTCTGGCAGGTTGGAAGAAGATGGTGAGGAGAAGAAAGAAGAAGAAGAAAAGAGCAGGAGATTATTTCTAAAAAAAAGTGAAATTCTTTTACTAAGAATTTTTTTTAGGTAAACTAAAGACACATAGTTTTGTAATCTAGGTTTATAAAGAAATATCGTGATACACTAGTTATGTTGGAATTTTTTTAACATCAAAAATAGAAATTAAGGCTGTTTTGCCCTCAAATGATGATACTTATACCATATTTTGACATCTAAATTTTTGACTTTCAACTTTTTTTTCCTTCTAATTAATTGACCATTATACCTTTTACAGTTGACAATTTTTTAATGGTAGAATCGATTTTGTAACAACATCAAAATTTACTGCAGTATACTATCTAGGTTTAAAATTCAAGGATGAAAATGGTATAATAACTATAATTTAGTGACAATTAGTGACATTAACTCTTCTTTTTTGTAATATCTTATTTCTGATTTTACCATACTTCATATTATTTCTTAGTGACCTTAATCAAATATATGTTTTATTTTTAATTAATCAAATAATTTTCGGGATTTTTTTTGTCCTAAAGTATACTGTTTGTCTCACTTTGTCCCATGTAATATGAAACATTTTAAAAATTTCCTTTTGATGTTATGTTATATTTTAAGAATTCCCCCTCCATCTAGAAAACATCCACTAAGCTTCTTTCTCTTTCACACATACACACACATAAATAGAACAAAAAATACATTTTAAGCTTGGTAATTAAAACTTTAAGGCAAAAAGATATACCAATTCTCTCTAATATCACTTTAAGCACCAATTAATTTCTTTTTTCTACTTCACCTATACTTTTAGCTTGTACTTTCATTTCTTAGCCTCCAAAGTTTCTTCTTTTTTTTTGAGGATAAAAACCGTATCAGCAGTAAAAAATTCATCTTAAAATCATTTAAAAGAAACAATTATAATTGAAATGTAAAGGATGTTGTTCCCACCTTCTAGTATAATATTACCACTAACAAAAGATCTAAATATTATCATTAACATTGGTGAATTATATTCAATAACAAAAGAAAATATTACCTAAAAAAAATGGAGCTCCCTTGTATTTCAGCTTGAGAAAAAACAAAACCCTACGCCTCTTCTTGAGACTTAGAAAAAAGATTTTTCTAAAAAATCTTTTTTTTTTTTTTCTAATTTTGAGTAAAAGAGGGGAAAAAAAGTAAAATAAAAATGGAATAAGTGTTAAATTTGATGAACAATGGGCTCTTTTGTTAATAATAATATTTGAATCTTTTGTTAATGATAATATTATGTAGAAAGTGGGAAGAATATCCTTTACATTTTGACTATAATTGTTTATTTTAAATAACTTAAGGTGAAATTTCTATACTGCTACGTTTTTTTTTTTTCTTCTCAATTTTATTTTGAGGTTATATTGAAGAAAAGAAATTAAAGTACGAACCAAAAGTATAGGTAGAATGGGAAAGAAAAATTAATTGGCACCTAAAATGATATTAGAGAGAAGTGGTATATTTTTTTGCCTTAAAGATTTAACTACCAAACTTAAAATGTATTTTTTGTTCTATTTATAATAGAGAGAGAGAAAAAAAAAAGGAGAAAGCTTAATGGATGTTTTCCGTTAGCCATATTAATGGAGGGAGAATTCTTAAAACATAACATCATGGAGAATATTTAAAATATTTCATATTACAGGGGGCAAACTGAGACAAACAATATATTTCAGTGGAGAAAAATGAAAAAAAAAACCCATATTTAACTATTGGTATCTTTGTTTTGATTTTATATTATACTAAGACCAATAACAACATGTGGCTTTTCTTTCAGAAAAAGTCACTCGTCGTTCCTTATCCAATAGAACCACATGTGTTTAATTATTTTCTGAAATCATTTCTTCTCGACCCAAAAATATAAATGTCGATCATTTTAGGAAAAGAGAGAAGCACAGGATCATAATCTGCCGAGCTTCACCATAAACGGCATCTAATTAGATACGTCATGTCGTTTATTTGCTAGTGGGAGAACGACGATTATTTTCTGAAATCGTTTCTTCTGGTCCCAAAAATGCAATTGTCAAATCATTTTAAGAAAAGAGAGAAGCACACGATCATAATCTGCAGAGCTTCACCATAAACGACATCTAATTGGATTTACGGCATGTAGTTTATTTGTTAGTGGGAGATCGATATATCTTAATAAGATCCACATGATGTACGTGTAGTGTATGTCAAGGAAAAGGACATATCCTTTATGCATGATAAACAAATTTTAAAACGCGCGACTTATATATCGGTTAATTATCAGAGCCAATAAATATAATACAAATGAACGACTTATTTTTCCAGCAAGAAAAAGAAAATAAACGAGTTAGTTTTCTCCTTAATAGAGGATGGGTTAATCTTATTTTTAATCGTTGAATAACAATCCAAATCTTATTTTGCTTTTTTATTTTGAAATGTACATATTTGCTGCTTAACTTCGTTATTGTCTTAAATTGGTCGCGAATATCCAATTAATTAATGTCATATTTTGCTACCCTGAATTGTGATTTTGTGTATCAATTTTAACTTTGATGTATAATTGATTGTTCAAACTCATATTAGTATTAATTAGGACCAAAATCTCCATTAGATTTTTTTTAAAAAAAAAAAGGAAAGGGAAAAAAAAAGGACACAGTTTAAGGTAGCGTAACGTGAAACTGAAGATTCATGGACGAAAAATAATTCAAATTGAAGAATCAAGTCTAAAACATTTTAAAACTCAGGAATCAACATCAAGGTTTAGATTATTTTTAGAGACAAAAGTGATCAGATTGAAAGTGATAGATTGATCTATATATATATATATATATATATATATATATATATATATAAAATGAGCACTAATTTATTTAAATTATTTTGTTTAATTAAAATTTATCACGTGTATTTTTTTAATAGTAAAAATTAGAGAAAAAAATTATTAAATTATGAATATTTATGTTTATTATTTTTTTCTTAAATACTCAAATTATGCTAACGGTTAGATTATAATTCTACGGTTAAAAAAAAAAACTTATAAATAAATAAAAAAAAATCTATTAGATCGGTAACCTTTATATATTAAAAGGAATATAGAAATTGTCCTTCAAACAACTTCTTTAACGTCTTAGCAGTATAGATGAAGTCTTTATTTTCTTATTCTCCTCCTCACCCACTCCCCGAAGGATTCTAATTAACTCGTTTTAGATAATAAAACTGATATTTATTTGGAAATTCAGATAAGGCTGGGCAAGGTCAGAGACCGATAGACGTTTTCACAAGTTGAGGAACAGCCCCTCATGCATCCGATGGCAAAACCCATAGCCATATGTATGTATTTAAAGAGCCCACCACTAGCTGAGAATAATTGATCAAGAATTCTAGAAAGAAAAGTGTTCATTAATTACTTTGCTTATGATCACGATATATACGTATACATACATACATATATGTAGATATATTGAAAAAATACTGCTGGCTTAATAAGTTCAAATACCCTTCAAATACAGACGACCAAGACTTTGGAAGAACAAAGAAAATGACATGAATATTGCAAAGCATCCCTCGTAATTTAAGTACTTGTCTTTTTTGCCGGACCACCAATAATTTAGGAGTTCAAATAATATCTTCACAAATTAGATGCGCTTTTTAATTAAATATAGTCCAAGGGATATGGCCAAAAAAAAAAAAGACCATCAAATTTGAGGTGGGAGGATGGTAACATGATATTAATACAGCACGAAAAATATTATTAGTATGTTTTATATTTTTTTTTTCAATTTTTTTGGGGGTAGAGGTACAATTCTTTTTTTTTTTTCATATATAAATACGTTCTTCAAGAAAATATAATTAATCGAAGCAAAAAGTTTCAAATTATAATGTATACATAAGGATTACAATTTCAAACTCATCAAAGAAAATAGACAAAAAATGGATCACAAACATAATTAAGAATAAATATGTGTTACTCTAATTTTTTAAGAAAAATAGATGACAATGACTACTAATAATTTATTACCTTTAACACTTCCTTCTGGCTGCATTCTTGGTAGGGTAGATTATATGAGGCCAACACCAATTGAAATTTATGCTCGTAGAAAAGAAAAAAAAATAAAAATTGGTCACTAAACAGATTTAGATTTGAGAAGATTTCTAAATTTATTAAGATTTAGATCGGACTAAAATCTACACAAAATTTAGTACTACAAACTATATGTAGATCTGGATTTATTAAAACTAAAAAAAAAAAAAAAGTAAAGAGAAAGAAGAAGAAGAGAGTGAGAAAAAGAAGCTAGAGAAAGAGAATAAAAGAAACCTTCTCCAGCCTCAAGTGAGGCGGCATTAACATTTTTGACTAAAGAAGATACGCAGGAAAAAAGGAGAAAGAAAAGAGCTATGGTTTTTTTGCTGGCGGGTCCAAATGCTCGGAGTAGAGGTACATTTCTATCGATATAGATGATCAATTAATGGATTAATTAGTATATGCATAGAATGGTGTCTCAGCTCAATCAACTTGTGTTGTTATTAAAATCATTTCATGATTTTTCTTTTTTTGGTCCCTTTCCCCGTAGTTCAAAGTTTGGAACATTTAATATAATAGATGCTACTTTTTCCAAGTTAGTAGGGATATTAGTACATGGAAAGTGCCGTGTGGATCACTTTGTTTTGAATATTATTGGTAGGTTTTATTGCGGTCAGCTCCATTAATTGGAGTTCTTGTTCAATTAGGTTAAGGAAGAACATGATGCATGTCCTAGTTAAATTTGCTAAGTGAACCGTCAAGAAAACCTATTTTGAATTTTTAGTTTGGTTTAAAGTTATTGTGGGACCCACTCTTAGATTATGTACTACGAGGATAATTAAGTGGCAGAACAGGTTACAGGGGATACATTGTCCGATATGTATCCAGAAGGATAGCTTAAAAACCACACGAATCGCACGTGATACCGTATGGGCTCGTTGATTATCAGAGGCCAGGGCCAAATCCATCTTAGACCCTAGACGGGTTCGGTCTAGTCTAATTCTTACCTCGATAACTGGGGGTCAGGAGCCTCGAGGGTCTTCTGCCAGAAGATCATTGGAGGCAGCGCACTGCTCCAGACCCAGACAGGGTATTTAATGCAATCCTAGGTATGTGTGCGCATTGGGCAAACCATCTTGACAGGATGGCAGCTTGTCAAAGTCTCACCCCTGCCGGGCTCGAGCCATAGGGGACGGCGGAAAGCAGGTCACAACGATGAAAGCGAAATTATGATAACCACGGTCCGTAATTTCTGGAGTAAGTCATGATGAAAAAAGGTACTCGATTCTGGGATTGAGAGCCAGAAGGTTCTCAGTTCTAATACTATATATATAAGCCATACATCCCCCTAAGGACAGAGGCATATACACATACAGAGAGACATATATAAAAATTTATAAGCAAGAGAAAAACTTGATCCTTACTACTTAATCTAAGGGATAAACATCTGACTTAAGCATCAGAGAGTCTTTGCAGGTGGCCACCCCCGCCTCTCCAACCCGACCTGAAGTCAAAAATACTTTGGGATAGCAAGGATATGTGGACAGTTGGTAGATATAGCATCAGCAGTTCAGAGACACGTGGGTAGCTGATAAGAATTGTCACCAACAGTTTGGCGCCGTCTGTGGGAAACAATGAGCGCGAGAGAAAGAGTAAGAGTCTCACGACCATTGTCTCCCCTTACAAAAAAGCCATACAACATCGGATGACATCCTCAAGAATGACAACAAGGAGCACATGTCCTGACGCCGAAGGAAGCTCCCAGGAAGCGCGACCAGGTCTGGAGCAAAAGCTGGACCAAATACTTGCCGCCTTGGCAGAAGCAAACAGGAAGGCAAAGATGGCCCATGAGGCCATCCTGGGCTTAAAAAATGAAGTTACAGAAGTTCGTAGAGATAATACCCGCCTTGAAGGGTTGTTGGCAAGCGAAGCCAGGAGCGAGTGAAGGGAGGACTTCGACGAGGAAGTCCAACAAGAGTCTAGGAGTCAACCACCGAGGGAAGTCCCCGCCCCGTCCAGATCACGGATGCAGGGGGAATAACAAAGTCAGACAAGGCCTTTCCAGGCGAAAACGATAGTGGACAGAAGATACCAGGAGAGCCCGGAAGGTGCACTTCTCAACTAGAAATAGGAGATGATGGCAGAGTTGAGTAAGAGGCTCGGGGCCCATCATAGCTAGACTCCCGATGATCTGGTAGAACAGACCATACATGGGATCAACTGGACAGCCTTCGTCGATTGGATCCAGCTGGAGCCCGAGCCGAAGGACTTCATGACCCCGACCTTCAGACCGTTCGAGGGAAAGACCGACCCTCTCGATCACATATACCATTTCTAGCAGAAGATGGCCCTAGAAACCAGGGACGAAGCTGTGACTTGCAAGGTCTTCTCCACCACCTTGGTGGGGCCAGCCCTGTTGTGGTTCAGGTAACTCTCGGAAAAGTCTATAAACGAGTTTGAAGATTTTTGCAAACTTTTTCTAAAAAAATACACGGGCGTCCGAAGGCAGCAGAAAACCATACGAGACCTCGACCGATTAGAGTAATCCATGAATGAGTCTCCAAGGGAATATTTATCGCATTTCCTAGAGGTGATGTCCTTAGTGCACAACGCCGACTCGGCCCAAGCCGCGAGCTCGTTCGTCAGGGGCCTACAGCTAGGATCGATGCTATCGGACCATCTGCTCTTGAATTTGCCATACGACATGACAGACGTCCAGGCAAAATTGAAAGGGGTATTTAGAGTGCTGGAAAGCCATCAGAAAGTACCCAAAGCCTCCACCGTGATAACAACAGTGCCGGTGCAAACCCCAGCCACGCAAGGAATAAAGAGGCCTGCGCCGGCCCAGGGGCTAACTCTGAAGCAGGGAACCCCAACCCAAGCCAGTCAAGAAAGCAGCAAGAGGAGAAAAACGTTGAAGGACCCTCTACCAAAATATGAGCTCAACAAGCCGATCGATATGATCTACCTCCAGAACAGAGACAGGGGCATTTTCAAAGATCTGCACAAGTTCGGCGTTCCTGAGCACATAAAGAACAGGAGCAGGTATCGCCAATTTCACAAAGATCATGGGCATGACACCATCAACTGCCGTAGCCTTTATGCATAGGTTATGATGGCGATCCAAGCCGACAAGTTGAAGCAGTACGTGAAGACGGGTGGAGGCCAGTCCAAGGAGGACGCTGCCGAGCCCGAAAAAGGAAAGCAGACCCAAGCCTCCGGGTCGAGGGAGCAGGCTTTGAGGATAGTGCTAACGATCATAGACAGACTAGAGCTGATCCAGAGTTAAGAGGAGAAGGAAAAATGCCAGAAAAGAACCGAAGAGAGGGTGAAGCGCCTGAAGGGCATGGGGCATTCCGTCAACCACCTGACGACGGGAGAAAGCTACGCCTCAGCCGACCCCATTGCTTTCACCCAGCAAGATTTGGCCACGGTGCGCCTACCTCATAATGACCCCCTGGTGATTAAGCTGTAGATCGACTCCGCATTAGTCAGAAGGGTATTGGTCGACGGCGGGAGTAGCGTCGTTGTCCTGTTCCTTAGCACATTCGAGAACATGGGCCTGAATCAGAGCGCGCTTAGGCCGACCTGTTAGCCGCTGTTCGCCTTCAATAGTACTAAGGTTGACCCCTTGGGCATCGTGACTCTAAAGGTCTGTACTGCAGAGAGGTACCTGGATGTAGGTTTTGTCGTCATCGATAGCCAGTCCTCCTGCAACGTTATCATGGGGAAAGGGTGGATCCACGCCATGCATGGGGTCGCCTCCATCCTCCATTAGGTCCTAAGATGTCAATCGAAGGATGGTACCTACACAATAGACATTAAAGGAGACCAGACCTCTGCGAGGAAGTATTTTACGACCGCCTTGAGGGGGACCGATACAAGTACGAATGTCTCGACAGGGGACAGATAGTAATCAAAGGACTACTTGCCAGCATACATGAAGCGGATCGAAGGGTCCGATGGGTCAGAAATCACGATTGAGGAATTGGTGGCAGTCCCTTTGAAAGAAGTAGAACCAGGGAAATAGTCTTGATCGGGGCCTTACTGCCCAAAGAGGAAAAGAGCGAGCTGTTGGAATTCCTTAG
The DNA here is from genome assembly GCA_002914805.1 of Parasponia andersonii. Lineage (NCBI taxonomy): Eukaryota > Viridiplantae > Streptophyta > Magnoliopsida > Rosales > Cannabaceae > Trema > Trema andersonii. The sequence goes on from JXTB01001179.1 coordinate 12,247, forward strand.
GTGGAACAAAGATATCTTCACATGGTTCCATGATGACATACCCGGAATAGACCCTGCGCACACCTGCCACCGACTGAACACAGACTCCAACTTTCTCCTGATCAGACAGAAGCCCCGAAAATTTGCGCCAGAGAAAAATAGGGCGATCAACAAGGAGGTCGAGATACTACTTGAAAACGACCTAATCATGGAGTGTGTATACCCATGCTGGGTCTCCAACTCGGTAGTGGTAAAGAAGAAAAATGGCGATGACCAGACTTGCATACATTTTACCAATCTGAATAAGGCCTGCCCAAAAGACTGCTTTCCCTTACCGAAGATTGATCTAATGGTCAATGTGATGGCGGGATTCGACACGATGAGCTTCCTAGGTGCCTACTCTGGATATAACCAGATCCCCCTATATGAGGAAGACTAGATTCACACGGTGTTCATCACGAAGAGAGTTCTGTATTGTTACAAACGCATGCCATTTGGCTTGAAGAGCGCAGGAGCGACCTACAAGAGCTTATGAATAAAATGTTCGCCGAGCTGCTGGGGAAGACGATGGAGGTTTACATCGACGACATGGTCGTGAAAAACAAAGAAGCTTCGGACCATCTGGAGCATCTGGACGAATGCTTCTAAATTTTGAGGCACTACCAGATGCGTCTGAACTCCAAGAAATGCGTGTTCGGGGTATCCTCAGGCCAGTTCCTGGGGCACATCGTGAGCAGAAGGGGCATTGAGGACAACCTGACCCAGTTATCCTAGATCGCGAATGTACAGAGACCCTCAACCATTAGGGAGGTCCAGCGCGTAATTGGAAAGATAGCCGCACTCAGCCACTTTGTCTCCAAAATATCTGACTGATGTAAACCTATCTTCCAGTGCATAAAGAAAAGCTCCACAGTCATCTGGGGGGAGGAGTAGGACAAGGCACTAACAGAGCTCAAACTGTACTTAAGTCACCCGCCTATCCTGGCTTCCCCAGCAGAGGGGCAGCACCTATATGCTTATTTGGCAGTGTCCGAAGTAGCGATCAGTGTCGTACTATTCGTCGAGGAAGACAGCAAGCAGAAGCCAGTATTGTTGGGAATATACCCTAGAAAGCAGTTTCTTTGTTTGGCATTTTAAACAATGTTTATTGGATTTAAGTGTTTTCGATTTGTTATTAATAAATTCCATATTATGTCCCAATAATATACATGTGATGTTTATATTTTCTATTATGCAAACATATAAAAGTTTCCATGACTAATAATGAGTAATAAATAATTGTTCGTGTGAAGTGTTCACATGTGGGAGACTAAATTATTTATTTCATTATGTCTAAATTAAAAGTTCACATTATGCAAATGAAGATAGTATAATTTATTTTGCCATAAAATGTAGTATTGTCTATTTCAACGGGATTGATGAAGTCTCCAATCATCGAAGTGTTTGACTTCAGATAGAAACACTAGTGCATTATAAGAAAGTTATAAGTGTATTGAACTGGACCAAGTGAAAATAGAATTTGAGGTTAAGTACCGTAACTCAATATTCTATCTTTCACTAATCTAGCACTATTGCAAGATTACCTTAATCCTAGTGATTGTCGAACTTGCTTTTATGAGTTTTATCTTTTTGACTTACTAAAGGACTAGTTCCGATTATATGGTTTGAACTCTGATATCTTGGAAGATAAGATTTGTGAATTGACGAGAATGCCTTTCATAATTTGGACACCATGCATATAATGTTACTTTGAGCCTTTTCAAAGACTTGGATAATAAAAAACCAGGTGCCAGGTATTCACTTTGTGAATTTGATTATGTTTGTATAGGCAGTTACAAACACCGTAGTCAATTATTATCCATTAGATAAAAAATGGTAACTCAAAGGTAAATATGTACTAGAGGGGAATACGGTAATTTCACCTCACTAGTACGGCATTGCATCGAGGGTATATCTGCAAGTATAGTATATGCTAAATGGATCAAGTTAATTAAAGTGTTAATTAGCTTCACAGAAAATATATGACAATTAGTCTAAGAGTGCAATATTGGGCCAATAGTGGAGTGCCCCAATATTAATGGACATGGCTCAGTCATAATTAAGAATTAATTATGATTATGGGTAGTTGGCCCATTGGAGCTTAGACTATCTGGATCTATAAGGTCCCCTGTCTAGCTTACATATAGCCCAATAACTAATTGAATGGTCAGTTGAGCCCAATAAGCCCATTAGGGTTTATATCTCTTTAAATACTTAAGAGAAAAATTATCCTAGGTAACTCTAAGGGTGGTAAACGCCACTCATGCATAGTAACTGTGCATTTTCGTGTGACAGAGAGAAAAAGAGAGAGTGGAAGAGGCGAGCCGCCACGGGAGAAGTCCCGCGTTCATTTATGGCCGCTAAGGGAGAGATACCCATGGTCGTAGATGTGCACTCAAGGAGAAGGAAGATCGTCTTCCGGATCGTTCGCTCATCTCTCATTGGGAATCAAGAAGGTGCCCTCACCGGATCATTCAATAGGCTCTAGAGAATAGATGAGAAGGCTTAATGGTTGTGAAGTGCTTCCATGTTTTAACTAAACCAAGATCCATGAATTGATTTATGTTAGATCAACGATCCTACATTTTTGTTTTGTAAAATTTCAAGAAAATTTTTAAAATGCCTATTCTGCTGCATTCTTGATTTGTTTACAAAACTGGGGAAATCATTTTCGGAAAAATCATTTTTCAAAATTTATTAATTCAGAATTTTCAGCAGAAGACACCTTCACCCCCTACAAAATGCACTCCAGTAGCTTCTTTCAACGTACCCAAAGTGGCAGAGGTGGGGGCGGTAGAAAGCAGGGTGTCACCAAGTGCACCTTCGGTGGCAGTTGGAGGTAGCGCATCCTCAGTAGAAGAAGCCATGGCGACTGCGCTTCAGCGGCTGCGGCTACCACCTCCCTTGGAAACCCGCCTGGCTGTAATTTTTCGGTCTTGTCTTGACCAACATTCTCAGACAGGCCACCACGTGTAGACCTTCTCTTCCTCATGAGGGTTAGGGTAGCCCCATTATCATCACTGTCAGAATAAGGGGCAGTTCTGCCTCTCTTCCCTGCCGGGCTTTCCTTCCCATTGGACGGGTCAACTTCGCGACCTCGCTTCATAGGGACCGGGGGAGGGAAGACAGCCGAGACTTCAACCTCGGAGCCCTTCTGCTAAGCTTGGCAATCTCTCCACGGGAGTGGGCAGCGTCAGACCCCGCGCCCGCCTTCAAACCAGAGCTAGGGGCAGAAGAAGTCGATACAGCAGGCTCCCCTGGCAGGCTCGAAGGTGCCCCTTTTCCATACATAATCTTTATGGCTGATGCCTCCCGAGTCGCGGGCCTGCCTATCTCGGGAGAAGGCATCACGAGCGTTTCACCCCCGGATGCGAACAGATCCTCTAGGTCATCGTCCGAGCCTGTTCTTGGGGTGACAACTCCCTGCTCCTTTGCCTCGTCCTCAGTGGACACCACCAGATGCTTACCAGTGGGGACCTTGGGTCGGGATCTATGTGCGGTAGTACTCCTCTTGACTGGGGAGGGAGCTGCCGAGGAGCCTACGTCTGAACCTGCAAGATCACGAGCGTTTCACCCCCGGACATGAACAGATCCTCCAGGTCATCGTCCGAGCCCGTTCTTGGGGTGACAACTCCCTGCTCCTCTGCCTCGTCCTCAGAGGACACCACTAGATGCTTACCAGTGGGGACCTTGGGTCGGGATCTATGTGCGGCAGTACTCCTCTCGACTGGGGAGGGAGCTGCCGAAGAGCCTACATCTGAACCTGCAAGAGCAAGCAACGTGATTAAAATGTAGCCATGACCTGATCGGTGGAGCCCTATGGCACAAAATGTACTCACCTCTAACCCTCTTGGGGGCAGCGGCTTCCTCTCGTCAAAACCTGATGCATTCTTTGGTCACGAGCTTCACAGCCTCTTCGAGCTCATGACTGGTCGATGCCACCAGGTCATTGGGACCTGTTAGTTGGCTCGAGGCCGTGATCTGACAATCCACTATGGCGATGGGACTCTGCTCATCCTGGCAGAACCGGTACAGAGCCGAGGCGTCAAGTTGGCTCTGAAGATGCTTGGTGATAACCCACGTGTCTAGCGGAAAAGGGGAGATATAAGACCATCTTCGGCATCGTGTTCATCATCTGGGGATTCAGAATAGCCTGAATATGTCGGTAATCCCTGGAGGACCCGAAGATAATGACTCCCTCCAACTCCTTGAGCCGCCCCACCGACAGCTGTGGCTCGAACCTGTTTTCCTCCACAGAGGCTGCGCAAGACAAAATATCATAAGTAAAAATGGATAAAGTGCACGCAGGCCAAAATATCAAAATACAACTCAGTACTTACTTTACAGAAAAAATGAGGGAATTTGGAAATGCTCTCCGTTTACCCAAGGAGAGCACCACGCCCCTCCGACTGCGTACAGCCTGGAGTGGGAATCTTATTGCTTATCCGACCTCGGCAAGCCCCAAAAAACGTGGTGCCCTGGGAGCAGCTGGAGGTAAAAAGTAGAGTACGAGCTTCTTTTGGGGATGAGGGTGATCTTGTAGGCATAGAAGACCATCTCTAGGTCGATATGCACGTTAAGAAAGACTGACAGAGTGGAGAGCCACATCAGGATCATGACCCCATTGGCATTCAGTTATATCGGATGAATCCCCGTAAGGCTGAAGAACTGGTGAACCAGAGGAGAAAGAGGAAACCGCAGCCATTCCAGCTGCCTCCTCCCTAAGACGATGGAGCCTTCAGGGATAGAGGAGCGAAGGTACCAGTCTGCCGGGTCCTCGACCCTTTATAAAGTGACCCCGCCAAGGAAGCAGAGCTGCCTCCTTAACGAGCCTAACTCGGAATCTGCGACGGGGCGGAGCTTCTGACTCTAGTTCAGGGCCATTATCTTGGATGTGATCGAAGAAAGCAAAAATCTCTAGAAAAGAAAAGATTCAAAAACCCTAAGATTTGAGAAAGCTGGAATACTTGGGGATTTTAGTAAAGTAAGAAATGAGCACAAGCGCGGCTTTTATAAAGGAGGAGCCGAAAAGTCTTCCCTAGAGGAGAACAGTGCAAGAAAGACGGAAGCATTAGAATTTCAAAATTTGAAAAAATCGTGACACGGGGTGGCGTGCACCGGTGTCAGTAATTGGGAAAAAATGATGGTAATGAGCCGCGCGTACCCTTCGAATTGGCGGACCGGAGACACGACTTCCCAATTTGATGGATGCAAATCCATCAAATTGGGAAATGGGGACAGTTATGGGGCCCGCTCTTAGATCATGTACCACGTGGATGATTAAGTGGCAGAACAGGTCACAGGGGGCACACTGTCCGACATGTGTCCAGAAGGACCGCTTAAAAGATACACGAGTCGCACGTGATACCGTATGGGCCCGTGGGCTGTCGGAGGCCAGGGCTGAATCCATCCCAGACCCTGGACTGGTTCGGCCCAGTCTAATTCTTACCTTGACAGCTGGGGGTCAAGAGCCTCGAGGGTCTTCCGCTAGAAGATCATTGGAGACAGCGCACTACTCCAGACCCAAACAGAGCATTTAATATAATCTTGAGTAAGTGTGCGCATTGGGCAAACCATCCTGACAAGACGACGACTTGTCAAAGTCTCGCTCCCATTGGACTCGAGCTATAGGGGACGACAGAAAGCAGGTCACGATGATGCAATTAAAATTACGGTAACCACAACCCGTGATTTCTGGAGGAAGTCATGATGAAAAAAGATACTCGATCCTGAAATTGAGAGCTAGAAGGTTATCAGTTCCAAGACTATATATATGAGCCACGCGTCCCCCTGAGGACAGAGGCATATGCACATACAGAGAGATATATAAAAATTTATAAGCAAGAGAAAAACTTGATCCTTACTACTCAATCTCAGGGATAAACATCTGACTTAAGTATTAGAGAGTCTTTGCAGGTCGCCACCCCCACCTCTCTGACCCGACCTGAAGTCAAAAGTACTCAAGGATAGTGAGGATACGTTGACAGTTGGTAGATATAGCATCAGCAGTTCAGAGACACGCGGATAGCTAGTAAGAATCGTCACCAACAATTATATATATAGCCGCCCAAACTAAGCTTATAGCTATAGCTAGATGTGAAATGTGATGCATTGTAATGATATGTGCTAGCTAGGATAGTTTTATTATGAATATACTAAAAAATAAAATTCCTTGAAAAATTGAAGTACGCAAATCAGTGCGATAAATGCATTACATATTGATGACT
>JXTB01001182.1:0-11121 GCA_002914805.1 Parasponia andersonii
TATATATATATATATATATATATCCATAATATTATTCTTATTTTTGTAGGATTTTATACATCTTAAAACTAGTTTATTATTGAAGCACCTCTTTGGTGTTAACATACAGGTTTAGATTTGGATTGTGGGCCATTTCTAGCAGACCACACAGAGGCAGCTGTAAATAGAGGCTTACTAAGCGAGGTTGACATCAACAACGCCCTCGTTAATACAATCACGGTCCAGATGAGACTAGGCATGTTTGACGGCGAACCATCAAATCAACAATTCGGAAACTTGGGCTCAATAGACGTGTGCAACCCATCCCATCAGCGGTTGGCCCTCGAGGCAGCCCTCCAAGGCGTTGTTCTACTTCAAAATCGTGGCAAAAGCTTGCCACTCTCTACCAAACGCCATAAGACTGTTGCTGTTATTGGGCCTAATTCTGATGTTACCGTAACCATGATAGGAAACTATGCTGGTAAATTCTTTATTTTTATTTCTTTTTGAAGAAAAATGTTTTTGATATCGACATAATAATCCCTTTTTATTTAAGTTCTTTTTTAAGTGTAATTATTTTTTATGCACTTTCTTTAGGTGTTCCTTGTGGTTACACTACACCGCTACAAGGAATTGGAAGGTACGCGGGGACCATCCACCAAGCGGGATGCACCAGTGTTGCTTGTGATAGCAACTACCTTTTTGGGGCTGCAGAGGCTGCAGCCCAACAGGCTGATGCGACAGTGTTAGTAATGGGCTTAGACCAGTCCATTGAAGCGGAATCTAGAGATAGGATCGGGCTTTTCTTACCAGGGCTCCAAGAGGAGCTCGTGTCAAGAGTGGCCAATGCCTCTAGAGGCCCAACCATATTGGTCTTGATGTCCGGTGGCCCAATCGATGTTTCATTTGCTAAGAGGAATCCCCGTATTGGTGCCATTCTTTGGGTTGGTTACCCTGGCCAAGCTGGAGGAGCTGCCATTGCTGACATTCTCTTTGGTACCAAAAATCCAGGTAATAAAGTATCCACTATGTGTCCCTCTAACTTAATATTGTCACATACAATACTAGTGTTGACCATTAGTCATACATTATAAATTAATGCTTTCATGTCATGTTCTCTCTTAGGAGGAAAGCTTCCAATGACGTGGTACCCCGAAAGCTACCTAGCCAATGTGCCAATGACAAGCATGGCTCTGAGAGCAGACCCAACAAGTGGATACCCAGGCAGAACTTACCGCTTCTACAAAGGCCCGGTCGTTTTCCCTTTCGGCTATGGTCTTAGCTATACCAAATTCTCACAAAAATTAATCGAAGCTCCGCCACGTGTCTCCGTGCCAATCACTAACTCGCGGGTTACAAACTCAACGACGTTAACTAACGCCGTAAGAGTTACCAACGCGGATTGCAATAAGCTCTCTTTAGGAGTCCACGTTGATGTTGAGAATGTTGGGCAAATAGATGGGTCTCACACTTTGATTGTGTTCTCAAGCCCACCAGCCAGTAAATGGGCCGCCCAAAAGCAGTTAGTGGGCTTTCAGAAGGTCCAGTTACCGGCCGGGTCTCGGCAACGAGTCACGGTGGGTATAGATGTTTGCAAGCACCTAAGCGTGGTGGACCAATATGGGATCCGATGGATTCCATTGGGCCAACACACGCTTCGCATTGGTGATGATATCAAGCACTCCATCATCTTCTTTCAAGGAAAAATCAAGCCTTAGAAGCTATTATAAAAATAAATAAATAAATTGATAGTTAAAAGTCATACCATTTTACATTATTATTTGGTTCTTGTACAGTTTTTTGTTTCTCACAAAAAAAAAAAGGGTCTTATTTGGGTGCAAAAGGAGGGTATGGAAGAGATATAATGTAATTCACATGGCAATAAAGTATGAATTTTATGTTTCAATGTTAATATTAATATAAAAACATTGGGAGACTCTCTCTACCTTTTTTTTTCACTTTTTTTTTTTTTTTTTGAGGAGCTTTCTACCTCTTTTTAATATAGGTGAACTTGCAAATTTGATCCGTTAGTCGTTAAATGGAATTTTTGAGTATCCTAATGCAACAAGCGCGGTAGTTAGACAAAAATAAGGATTTGGTCACTGTGGATATCTTTTGTCTCTTCCTTAAGAAATTTGAGATAATTTCATTGGGTTCCTGTCTAATAAACCAATACTGAATATGACTTATCAGAATTTGACTTGGCTAATTACACTCATTAATTAATGACTTTGTTTGATAAACGGTAAGTGTCAATCATATGACATTAAAGCAAATCAATTAATTCCCCTTTAAAAATGTGAAATAAAGACTTATCAATGAACGATAGCTGTTACGTATTGTGGAAACAGAGCCTATGCAATTTATTATATAGATCTATATTATTTGGAAATAAGTCAGCCATTTATAGTGTTTTTTGAAATTGTTGGGACTAATATAGAATTTGATAAAGCGGGTATCCTTGTTATATGCGAGCAATTTGGGGCCACAAACCTTAGGATTGCACCGACAATAAACTGTTTATCGAATTTTTTCTAATCAATCTATGAATTTGTCAAAAATTGTTCAAGCAACTCTTCAATAATTCGTTACTCGACTGGTTTTAGTTTTCGAATGTCAAGATTTCAAATTTTCGATTTCTCCTATAGGTTCATCTATCTATCATCTAAAAGTAATTTATTCGTTAAATTCATAGAGAGTTTCTGAGATATGCCCATTTTTCAGTTCATCTGAATATGAGGATGTGTTAATATTGAGGTCATTCATGCTTTACGGTTCATCTTCTTATTTCAAGAAATATGCTCTGCGATATTCATAGTAAGATAAGGGTTCTCTGGTCCTATGAAAATCGAAGAACAATGATTCTTTTAATAAAAGGAGGAGAGAATGTATGCTAAATTCTTTTAATAAAAGGAGGAGAGAATGTATGCTAACTTTTTTCGGAGACTAAAAGATCGAGATGTTGCATGAGGGATTTTGGTGATGACTTTATTGGAGAAGATGGTGAGTTTGTACGAGCTGAAGAGCGAATAGGGGCACCGAGAGGATTTCTGTCTTATGGACGTTTCGAATTTCAGAAGAAATGAAAGAGGAAGATGAGGCAATAGGGTTCGAGCTTTGAAGGAGAGACAGATAGATTCTTGTTATATATATATTTCAAGCATCATGAAATCACAGCCGTATATCAGGGCATTTAATTTTCGAATCTAATAGCCGAAATTTACGCGAGAGTAAATTTTTGAAATTAAATGAGTATTTTTCAAAATATGAAGAGTCTCGATTTGAAACGACAGTTGATGTCATTGTTATCATTGCGTCTGCTCGAAAAATGGAGAAGTCTCCTCGAACTTTACTAATCTCCTGAGAGAAGATGACACGTGGTTGCGTCTGTGAGGAAAAAGTACGCATAGTTCTGAAAAGATAGGATTAAAGAATTTGCAACTCCTCAAGGGTTTTAAGATGACCTCATAATGTCGCATTCTTAAGGTCGCACTTATTAGAGAAGAAAGCCCTGTTTAGTCCTAAAGAACTAATAGAGCAGGAGGCCAATAGTTGTGCGGTCTAAAATCTATATATTAGTCAATGCCAACAAGTGAAAGTTAGCAACCGAGTTGAACGTGTCAGGTCACATGTGAATTTTTCTGATCGAAGTGTGACCAGTATGAAAAAGAAACTAGATCAAACTTCATCAAACGACTAATCTACAAAGAAAGGAAAACAAGTTTCTGGACCAATCATTCTATTTAAGTTATTACCTAATTATTTTGTTACTCGAATGGTATTTTCTGATTACATACTTATCTATTTTCACAATTGGGAAACATTGAGCCTCCCTCATCTATATGAAGGGAGCTCAGTGATGTTATAAATGGACGGGGCGATATTCTGTAACTCTCTCTCTCTATTCTCACCTTGAGACTTAAAGAAACTATTGTAATTCTCCAAGAAATAATGACAATAGATGTATACTCATCTTTTTTGGGACTGAATCACTATAAAATTTTTGCCTCCTTATTTGTTTTGATTTATCAACCTTTTTCACACATAAATCACATCTTGCAATTTCTTAAATTCGTTGTTGACAAAACCTGTTTGAGTATCCTAATCCAAAAAGCTTGGTTGCTATAGAAAAAAAAAAAAAAAAAAAAAACGATGACGAAGTACTTTATTCTATTTAAGTTTATACTGCGGAGGCCGTGTTATCAGTAGAAATCTCAAATCTTAGTATATATATATATATATATATATATATATATATATATATATATATTATTAACAACATAGCAAATAGAGCTATATCATTAATTAACCTTTTGCAAATGAAGCAGAGACGGCTCTAGAGCAGTGGAGGCATGCAAAATCAAAATATTACGCATCATTTTTCATGCATGTTCTCAATACTCAAAAGACTAATAATAAAATACATTTGTTGAAATGAAAAGAATAAAATACATTTGTTGAAATGAAAAGAATAAAATAAATTTAATAATTTAGAAAAGAATTAATGTGACTCATTTTAAGAAAGCTTCTTGCTTAGAAGTGTGTATATTTTAGCATGAAAGTACCAGGGGGAGGAACCAGTATATGTATAACTTGAACGAATGAGCAAGATATAAAGTGTTTTGAGTATAGAAAAACATTGATCATACGCAGATTGGGTCTAGGCAATGAGTCATGGTTGTCATCGAGTTTGCAACCAGCTATGCATTGTGACCAGTTTTCGGATATACTAAGTGTTAGATCAGTTTTCACCAGCTGTCTACGTGGCTCTGAACTGCTGATGTTGTATCTTCCAACTGTCCACGTATCCTTGCTATCCCAAAGAGTTTTTGACTTCAGGCAGGGTTGGAGAGGTGGGGGAGACCACTTGCAAAGATTCTCCGATGCTTAAGTCAGTTGTTTATCTTTGATTCAGGGTAGCAAAGATTTAGTTTTTCTTTGTATAAGTATATCTTTGTCTCTTACTCATAAACTTTTAAATATTTCTTTTTGTATGCATACATGCCTCCTCTTTTCGGGGACGCATGGCTCATATATATAGTCCTGAAACTGTGAAACTCATGGTTCTCAATCTCAGGACCGAGTACCTTTTCTCATCAAGACTTACTCCAGAAATCACGGGACGAGATTACCGTGATTCTCCCTGCATCGTCGTGGCCTAGTTTCCACCGTCCCCTATGGCTCAAGCCTGTCAGCGGCGAGATGTTGACAAACTACCGTTTGGTCAGGACGGTTTGCCTAATGTGCTCACCTACTCAGGATCGCATTAAATATTCTATCTGGGTCTGGAGCTGTGAGTTGCTTCTCACTGTACTCTAGTGGAAGACTCTTGAAGCTCCCGACCCTCAGCTGTCGAGGTAAGAATCAGACTGGTTTGAGTCCATCCAAGGTCTGGGATAGGCTTGGCCCTAGCCTCGGACAACCCATAGGCCTATGCGGTACCACGTGCGACTCGCGTGGCTTTTAATTAATCACTCTGAACACGTGTCAGATGGTGTGCCCCGTTTATGACCTGTTCTGCCACTTAATCGTCCATATAGTATATGATTTAGGAACAGGTCCCACAATTGCCCCCATTTCTCTATTTGATGGATTCGTATCCATCAAGTGGAGAAATCGTTTCTCTGTTCCTCCAATTTGAGGGATAAACGTGGCTCCCCAATTGCCGACGCGCGTGTCACAATTTTTTCAAATTTTGAAATTCTAACACTTCAATCTTCCTTGCCTTGCCACCCTCTAGGAAAACTCTTCGGCTCCCCCTCTATAAAAGCCGTATTTACGCACGTTTGTTACTTTACTAAAATCTCTAATCATTCTATTTTCTAAAAACTTAGGGTTTCCGACTTCTCCCCTTACTAGAAACTTTTGCTCCTTTTGATCGTATTCAGAACGATGGCCTTAAACCAAAACCAGAAACTTTGCCCCATCGTGGATTCGGAGTTGGATTCGCTGAGAAGATAGTTCTGCTTCCCTGGCAGAGTTACATTGTAAAGGGTCGAGGGCCCTGCGGATTGGTACCTTCGATCCTCTACCCCCGAAGGCTCTATCATTTTAGGGAGGAGGCATCTAGAATGGCTGCGGTTTCCCCTTCCTCCCTTGATCCATCAGTTCTTCGCTCTGACAGGGATCCACCAGATGTAGCTAAACGCTAACGTGGTCATGATCTTGATGAGGCTCTCTGCCCTATCAATACTCTATAACATTCATATCGACCTGGAGGTGGTCTTTTATGCCTACAAGCTTACCCTCATCCCCAAAAAGAGCTCCTACCCTACTTTCTACCTCTAACCACTCCTGGGACACTATATTTTTTGGGGCTTGTTGAGGTCGGACAAGTAATGGGACTCCCACTCTAGGCTGTATACCGTCGGAGGGGTGTGGTGCTCTCCTTGGGTGAATAGGGAGCATTTCCAAGTTCCTTTGTTTTTTCTGCAGAGTAAGTACTAAGTCGTGATTTTTTGGTCTGCGTTCACCTCGTCTATTATTGCTTATGTTATTTTTCCTTATGCAGCCTTTGCAAAAGAAAATAGGTTTGAGCTGCAATTGTCAGCGGGGCGGCTCAAGGAGCTAGAGGGGATCGTCATCTTTGGGACCCCTGGGGATTGCCGACACATCCAGGCCATCCTAAACCCCCACATGATGAATATGATGCCTAGGATGGTCTCATATCTTCCCTTCCCGCTGGATACCTGGGTCATTACAAAGCACCTGCGGAGCCAGCTTGACACCCCGGCTCTGAACCGGTTCCACTGGGATGAGCAGATTCGTATCGCCAAGGTGGATCGTCATGTTACGGCTTCGAGCCAGTTGGCGGGTCCCTATGACCTGGTGGCGTCGACTAGCCACGAGCTCAAAGAGGCCGTGAGGCTCGTGGCCGAGGAGTGTGTCAGGCTTCGTAGAGAGGAAACCGCTACCCCCAAGAAAGTTAAGGGTGAGTTTATTTTCGCATTCTGGAGCTCCGTCGATCGGGTTATGGCTGCGTTCTAACTGTGTTGATTGCTTTTTATACCATCTGATGCAGGCCCTTAGGTAGACCGTTCCCCAGTCAAGGAGAGTGCCACTTTGCACAAGACTTACTCCAAGGTATCCTCTAGTCGGTGTCTTGTGGTGTCCTCAGAGGACGAAGCACCTGTGGTCCCCTCTTTCGGTGCGAGCAGACTTCCGACTCGGGAGACGATAACCATAAAAGTCATATACGGTAAGGGGGCGCCTTCGAGCCTGCCCGGGGAATCCGCTGCTCCGACTTCTTCCACCCCCAACTCTGGTTCGAAGACGAGCTCGGGGTTTGGTACTGCTTGCATCCGTGGGGAGATTGCTCAGCTCAGCGCGGGGGCTCCAAGGTTGAAATCTCGGCTATCTTCCCCTCCCCCGGTCCTGATAAAGTGGCGTCACGAGGCCGACTCGTCCAAAGAGAAGGAAGGCCCGGCAGGGAATAGAGGCAAGGCTGCGCCCTCTTCGGCAGTTGATCACGAGATACCTTCCTCCTCTTGCCTTCTTCTTGACCGCCTTAGGTGGGGGCTTCCTGTTTCGGAGTCGGCCCTTGGTCCGGCGCGAGTCTCTTTACCCTTTGCGGGGGCGGGGTTTGCGCCGGTGCTGCTGTTATCACAGCGGAGGCCTTGGACATTTTCTGGTGGCTTTCCAGTATCCTGAACACTCCTTCTGACTTTACCTGGACGTCCACCATATCGTACGGAAGGTTCAAAAGGAGATGGTCCGATAGCATCGATCCTGGCTGCAGGCCCCTAACAAACGAGCCTGCAGCTTGGACCGAGTTGGCATTGTGCACTAGGGACATCACCTCTAGAAAATACGACAGGTATTCTCTCAGGGACTCGTTCGCGGCTTGTTCCAACCGGTCAAAGTCTCGCATAGTTTTCTGCTACTTCCAGGCACCTGCGTACTACTTTAAGAAAAGTTTGCAGAAATCTTCGAACCTGTTTATGGATTTCTCTGGGAGCTGTCTGAACTATAATAGGGCCAGTTCTGCCAGGGTTATAGAGAAGACTTTACAGGTCACAGCCTCGTCCCTGGTTTCCAAGGCCATCTTTTGCTGAAAGTAGTATATGTGATCGAGGGGGTCAGTTTTCCCCTCGAACGGCCTGAAGGTTTGGGTTGTGAAGTCTCTCGGCTTGGGCTCCATCTGGATCCAGTCGGCAAACACTGTCTGGTTGATTCCTCGCACAGTTTGCTCTACCAGATAATCGGGAGTCTGGCTGTGATGGGTCCCGAGCCTCTTACTCAGCTCCACCATCATTTCTTGCTTCTAGTTGGGAAGTACACCTTCCGGGTGTTCTTGGCGTCTTCTGTCCACCGCCGCTCTAGCTCGGAAAGGCCTTATCTGACTTTGTCGCTCCCCCTGAATCTGCGATCTGGATAGGGCAAGAACTTCCCTCGGTGGTTGTCCCCCAGACTCTAGTTGGACCTCTTCGTCAAAGTCTTCCCTTCGCTCGCTCCTGGCTTCGCTTGCTCCTGGCTTCGCTTGCCAGCAGCCCTTCGAGGCGGGCATTATCTCTGCACACTTCTGCAAATTTATCTTTTAAACACAGGACGGCCTCGTGAGTAATCTCTGTCTTCCGGTTTGCTTCTGCCAGGGCGGCGAACATCTGGTCAGCTTTTGCACCAGACCCAGTTGTGCTTCCCGGGAGCTCCCTTCGGCGTTGGTACGTGTGCTCCTGGTAGTCATTCTGGAAGGTGCCATCCGACGTTGTATGGCCTTTTCTTCGGGGAGAGCGCGATCGTGAGACTCCTACTTTTTTTTTTTTTTTTAGTACTCCGATGTCACAATGCCTTTTTACGTGAATGCCAACATTGGTGATGAAGACACCCAGTTACTCAGCAAAGTCACTACCAAAGTTGCGTACTCATATTCCAGACCACTGTTTGACGCAAAGGTATACATGGAGCTCATGTTACCCCTGGTTACTAGGTGGTCCAGAACAGCGGAGTATATTACTATTATTGAAAATATATATATATATATATATATATATATATTTTGAACGATATATATATGTATTCCCCCAGACCTAGGCTCATTCTACTTTCAATGTATCTAACCTGCACTAAGTTCTCATGTTTGGTCTTCTAAATTTCACCTTAAGGGATTCACAAAATCAGTTCTATAACCTTAAACCCTCACACTTATTCAAGATTCCTTAAGCTTCCCTAAGGTCTTCTAATCCATAGCTCTAGTGCATAGAAAAATTGAAAATTTCACACATNTACTCATATTCCAGACCACTGTTTGACGCAAAGGTATACATGGAGCTCATGTTACCCCTGGTTACTAGGTGGTCCAGAACAGCGGAGTATATTACTATTATTAAAAAATTTTATTTTTTTTTATTTTTTTTTATTTTTTTTTTGAACGATATATATATGTATTCCCCCAGACCTAGGCTCATTCTGTTTTCAATGTATCTAACCTGTACTAAGTCCTCATGTTTGGTCTTCTAAATTTCACCTCAAGGGATTCACAAAATCAGTTCTAGAACCTTAAACCCTCACACTTATTCAAGATTCCTAAAGCTTCCCCAAGGTCTTCTAATCCATAGCTCTAGTGCATAGAAAAATTTGAAATTTCACACATAAAAGCAAGCTGAAACAGATATCCCCAACATCCAAGTCATGGCAATTCATCTCATAAACTTAAAATATTGGAGTAACAAAAGTTTCATAAACACAACTTGCTGCAGCACACCAGAGCAACAAAACACAAAACGGAATTAACAAACAACCACACAAAACGATAGGAAACAACACACTAGACACTCAAAAGAAACGAAAAACAGATAAACTACCAATCACCCCCAAACTTAAAATAAGCAGTGTCCTCACTGCTACACAAACTGAAATGCATATAAAGAAAGAAAAAGGAAAAGAAAAGGGGGTGAAAACTCCCTGTCACCATTACTCGGTAGCTTCATTGGACCCATCTTTATCAGATTCTGCTTCATATTTGTAATCTAGGTCCTGAAGTAGCTCTTGTGGAAATGTTAGGAAAGTCGGGATGGGCCTAGTGAAATTGTTTTGCAGAGCTTTCTTTAGGGCGGTGTCCCGTTCCTTGGAATATACCCAGAACTGCTGCTGCTGCTTGTGAGTGTGCTGCAGCAACGACATCATATGGTACTGTTGGATTTCCTGTTGACTTAGTCGCTACTCCAAAGCCTTCAGCTGCTGCAGAATATCACCATTTGCTCTGCTGCTAGATGCTGCAGCAGGTCTGCTGGTTGAGGGTTACTGGGTTGATTCAGTTGGTCCTTCTTGTGCAATTCGTGCCACAGCAATGGCATCGATTTCACCGGTGTTGTGCAGCTTTTCTTCGTTGACCAGGAAAGGTGCACGGGCATTTCGGCATAACCGAGTGATTAGGGAGGGGAAAGATAAAGCCCCTGACTTCCGTGCAGCACATGCCCGAATCTCACTATGAATCATCCGACCCACATTAATAGACTTACCAGTCAGCATGGAGTATAAGAGCAGCATCCGCTCCTTAGACACTGTTTTGCCGTATGTGGTGGGCAGCAGACGGGATTTTAGAAAGTGGTACCACACTTTGGCAGCCGGGGTCAGCGCACTTCGAATGCAGGTGTAGGCACCTTGAGCAGAGACATTCCATTCAGCTCCTACTGCAGCAACTGTCTCCATAACCGTGATCAGTTTAGGTTCTGTGATGTCCTTTACGAACTCGGAATGTTCATCTACTGGATCTCCCAGGCCAAAAATAGCATTGATTGCTTCCTCGCTCCAAGAAACTTGAACACCTCGAACGTATACAGTATCCTCCTCTGGATCAGTAAGGTTGGCATAGAATTCGCGAACCAACGGCACGATTGGATCCTCCGGGCGAGCACAGAACTGTTTCCAGTTGTGTTGGTTGATTACTTGTGCAATGAATGGTAGCTGCCCCATTGTCTCCGAGTTGTCCAGCACAAACCCTTTCTCAGCATTGAGGGGTCGATTTTGGATATTCTCTTCATGCCTTGTTTCAGCTGCCTCAGTTTCAAACTTGACCGCTTTGTGGGCTTTGCGAGCAACTCTCTTAATCCCCATTCTTTTTCTGTGAGTTGATGAGAGGTCACCCCCACTCTTGAGCAAAACCGAGCCTCTAGTAGTAACACAAGAAGTGCCGAGCTGCGCCGT
>JXTB01001183.1:0-12332 GCA_002914805.1 Parasponia andersonii
ACTAGCAATTCTAATTAATCAATTAATTTTATTTATTTTCCATAAGAAGTAGAAATGAGCATACTAAATAAAACTAGGAATGTTTATTATTGACTAAAAGCATTTATGAAAATCTTGGGCACTACACCTAGACACCAAGTCATAGTTTGCATTCCTATTATCATTATTTTAGGTGCAAACTGGTACTTACCCAAAACAGCTTACTTGCTTATTTCTATTTTTTTAGTGGCGTGCAATAGGCTAAAAATTAAGGGAATAAAATCAGATTGATACCCTTTAATTGAGGCTGAATTTATGTAGTTATCAGACAAATAGTTTCCAACTTTTCGTTTCTGGTTTGGATAAGTTACTTTGGGCATTTTAGGGTCTTTTTAGGATTAAAATTTCGTGGTCTAGTCCTATATATTGTGCACTTTTCATTCAATAAGATCAGATTACAATTCATTAAAATTTGAGAGCAATTTGTCTTTGATTCTTTGAGAACTTATTCGAAATTATCAGATTTCTCTGTGGCATTCATCCCTTGACTTATCAATCGAGTTCTTCATCCTTGATTGTGGTGTCTTTCTTATACCAAGGTTCACATATCTTTTTAGGTGTTGGGTCGAGGTATTCCATCCGAATCTGATTGTAGAACGATCCTAGGCATCATCCTTGTTTCGGGTTTCCTCACAAGTTGGCGGGGTTCGTATCATTTGGTATCAAGAGCCGGATTCTAGTCTCAAGTCTAATCTATCCTTTTTCTTTTCTTTCTAGTCAAAACCAGTCTATATTCTTTCTTCTTTCTTTCATCTAAATCGTTCAAAAAAATAAACAAAAATAAAACGTAAACTTGATCTATTCTAGTCGTAGCCAATTCAGATTCCTTGTTTGGTTTTGAATCCAAAATCTGTCCTCTGTATTTTTCATATCACTTTTGTGTTTTCCATTATTATTTGTGTTCTCAATTTAAAAAAAAAAAAGAGAATCCCGAAATCAGAAAAAAAAAAAAGAGAAGAGAAGAATTGAGAAATTTCTGGCCGAATTAGAGAATTTTGAGTGTGCTTTAGTAAAACGGTTGTAACTTTTGATTTGGTTATTGAAATGACACATATTATATATCAAATTGAAGCTTATTCCGAGCTCTACAACATGCTTTTTGAGCCTCGAATCCATCGTTTTCATCACTTTCTGAGCCTTCAAAATTTTGTGTGCTTTTTTTCTCTTGTTTCTTTGTTTCGTGTAGTCTTTCAAAGTTTAATTTCCGACTTTGATCCTAGGGTCTTCCCTTTCTTGAATTTTCTATTTCCAAAAAGTTTTATTCTTCATTAAATTCTAATCTGGTTGGTGTGTTTTGGTGTGAATTGTTGCAAAAAAATTCCGCTAGTTGTTTGAATTAGTTTGATAAGAACTCTTGAGAAATTATGAGTGGAAAAAGGCAAGAGTGGTGAGCATATAAGAGGGTGAAAAGAAAATCTGATTAAGAGTGAGACACGAGTGAACTCGAGTGATTTATTATTCGAGTGAAACACGTGAGAGAGAGTGTCTGAGGTTTTTTTTTTTCTAACTTTGTTTTCCAGCAAACATGACAGACAACAAGGCAAAAAAGATCCGGAAACTTACCTTGAGTGGGAAAAGAAGGTTGAATTAGTATTTGATTGCCACAATTATTCTGAGAATAAGAAGGTAAAGCTAGCTGCCATTGAATTTTCCAATTATGTAATTGTATGGTGGGATCAATTAGTAATGAATATGAGAAGAAATAGGGAGCGTCCAATAGAGACGTGGGAGGAGATGAAAACAGTGATGAGAAAGAGACTTGTTCCAAGCTACTGCTACTGGGAATTGTATAACAAATTGCAAAGTCTGAGGCAAGGTAACCAGGGTGTAGAGGATTATTATGAAGAGATGGAGGTTGCTATTATTCGAGCGAATGTAGAGGAGGACTGTGAGGCTGCAATGTCCAGATTCTTGGTTGGTTTAAATCGAGAAATTGCTAATGTGGTAGAACTGCAACATTACGTGGAGTTGGAAGATATGGTTCACATGGCTATAAAAATTGAGAACCAACTCAAGAAGAGGGGTAGTACATGTCCAAGCCAAAGTCCAAGTATATCTGCTTGGAAATCGAATCAATGGAAGAAAGATGAGAGGCAACCTATGTTCAAACCCAAAACTGAGCAAAAGCAAGAAGTGACTAGCCATGGAAGTCAAGGTAAATCCGATTTTTCTACTTCTAGGAATCGTGATATCAAGTGTTTTAAATGCCATGGTTGATACGAACCCCGCCAACCTGTGACAAAACCCGAAATACGAAGGATGCATCAGATTCGGATGGAAAGCCTCGACCCAACACCTATAAAGAGATGTGAACCTTGGTATAAGGAAGACGCCACAATCAAGGATGAAGAACTCGATTGATAAGTCAAGGGATGAACACCAGAGAGAAATCTGATAAGTTCAAATAAGTTCTCAAAGAACCAAAGAGAAATTGCTCTCAAATTTTCATGAATTGTAATCTGATCTTATTGAATGAAAAGTATACAATATATAGGACTAGGCCACGAAATTTTAATCCTAAAAAGACCCTAAAATGCCCAAAGTAACTTACCCAAACCAGAAAAGGAATGTTGGAAACTATCCGTATAATAACTACCTAAATTCGGCCTAAACTAAAGGGTATCAATCTGATTTTATTCCCTTAATTTTCAGCCTATTACACGCCACTAAACAAATAGAAATAAGCAAGTAAATCGTTTTGGGCAACTACCAATTTGCACCTAAAATAAAGAAAATAGGAATGTAAACTATGACTTGGTGTCCAAGTCTTTACAAATCAGGTTTCTATGCGCCAATTAACTTTTTTGCACTTGAATTAAGCTTGTTATGGGCTTAGAAATCTGTTTATCTCCATCAATAGGCCTCCACGTGCATGCTTGAACCTTAATGCATTTTTGAATCTCTTTGCACTTGCCCTTGTAAGTGGACCAATGGGAACTTGAATAGGATCACACTCCATGCATTCGTGCTTGTCATGTTCTCATCATTCCCCTCCTCTTGAAAAGGATTTGTCCTTAAATCAAGTTCATCGTCTACAACAAAAGGACTCAAATCAGAAATACTGAAAGTTGCACTAACATTATACTCACCAGGCAAGTCAAGCTTATATGCATTGTCGTTAATATGTTACAAAACTTGGAAAGGCCCATCTCTTCTAGGTTGCAGCTTGGATTTCCTTTGAGTCGGAAACTATTTCTTTCGCATATGCAACAAAACCTAGTCACCAGGTTCAAAGACCACCTGTTGTCGGCCTTTATTTGCTTGCTTGGCATATTGCTCCATTCGTCGTTCGATGTTGACCTTTTGCTTTCTCATGAATCTACTTTACAAGTTCAGCTTTTCTTTTCCCATCTAAATTAACACGCTCAGACAAAGGTAATGGTGATAAATCCAAAGGAGTTAAAGGTTTAAAACCATAAACAATTTCAAATGGTGAAAATTTAGTAGCAGAATGAACAGAATGATTATAAGCAAATTCAATATGCGGTAAACATTCTTCCCAAGTTTTGATATTCTTTTTAATAATAGCCCTCAACAAAGTAGATAAAGTCCTATTCACTACTTCAGTTTGACCATCTGTTTGAGGATGACAAGTAGTTGAAAACAACAACCTAGTTCCTAACTTAGCCCATAAAGTCTTCCTGAAGTAACTCAAGAACTTAGCATCTCTATTAGAAACAATTGTTCTAGGCATGCCATACAATCTTACAATCTCTCAAAAGAACAAATCAGCAACATGGGAAGCATCATAAGTTTTGTGACATGGAATAAAATATGCCATCTTAGAAAATCTATCCACCACCACAAAAATTGAATCTCTACCCCATTTAGACCTAGGCAAACCTAACACAAAGTCCATCGAAATATCAATCCAAGACTCACTAGGAATGGATAGTGGGGTGCATAAACCATAGGGTTGCTAGAGCGAGAATTCAAGTAAATAATGTTCTGATACCAAATGATACAAACCCCGCCAACTTGTGATGAAACCCAAAACAAGGATGATGCCTAGAACCGTTCTACAATCAGATTCGAATGGAAAGCCTCGACCCAACACCTATAAAGAGATGTGAACCTTGGTATAATGAAGACACCACAATCAAAGATGAAGAACTCGATTGATAAGTCAAGAAATGAATGCCACAGAGAAAATCTGATAAGTTCGAATAAGTTCATAAAGAACCAAAGAGAAATTGCTCTCATATTTTCTTTGGCTTTTACATAAAAATTATTTCGTTTTCTCTCTTTTTTTCTCTCAATGGTCGAATCTATTATTGCCCTTTCTCTCTTTTTTTCTTCAGCTTCTATCTCTTTTTCACTCTTTCTCTTTCGATCACTCTCTTTTGATAATCTCACTTGATCTTCATGAATTTCTTTTGGTGTCAAAGGAACTAGAGTAATTGTCCTTTGATTAAGTACAAACGAGTACTTGTTGGTGAAGCCGTCATGTTTAACTCGCCTATCAAATTGCCATGGTCGACCTAGTAACAAGTGTCCAGCTTGCATCGGAACCACATCGCACAAGAGTTCATCTTCATACTTCCCGATACGAAAAGAAACTAACACTTGTTTGTTTACCTTCAGTTCACCACTATCATTCAGCCATTGCAACTTGTAAGGCCGGGGATGCTTCATGGTTGGCAACCTTAATTTCTCTACCATAGTAGTGCTAGCAACATTAGTATAACTACCACCATCAATAATTATACTACATACCTTGTTTTGAACGTGGCACCTAGTATGAAAGATGTTTTCTCGTTGCATGCCTGAGCCCTTATGGGCCTCCACGTGCATGCCTAAGCCCTAATGTCTTAAATCAGTCTACTTAATGCATTTTTGAATCTCTTTGCACGTGCTCTTGTAAGTGGACCAATGGGAACTTGAATATGATCCGCACTCCGCGCATTCGTGCTTGTCATGTTCTCATCAATGTTAAGGATCACATAGCTAGTCTATGTCCAAACAAAAGAGTTATGGTGTTACGAGACGACGGTGAGATTGAAACCGAAGATGAAAATGACACCGATCCTATGCCACCATTGGAGGATGCTGATGAAGAGGAATACCCTGCATAAGGTGATTTGTTGGTGGCGAGAAGAGCTCTTAGCATGCAAGCTAACGACGAAAAAGAAGTGCAACGAGAAAACATCTGTCATACTAGGTGCCATGTTCAAAACAAGGTATGTAGTATGATTATTAATGGTCGTAGTTGTACTAATGTTGCTAGCACTACTATAGGGTTGCCAACCATGAAGCATCCCCGGCCTTACAAGTTGCAATGGCTGAACGATAGTGGTGAACTAAAGGTAAACAAACAATTGTTAGTTTATTTTCTTATCAAGAAGTATGAAGATGAAGTCTTGTACGATGTGGTTCCGATGCAAGCTGGACACTTCTTACTGGGTCGACCATGGCAATTTGATAAGCGAGTTAAACATGATGGCTTCACCAACAAGTACTCGTTTGTACTTAATCAAAGGACAATTACTCTAGTTCCTTTGACGCCAAAAGAAATTCATGAAGATCGAGTGAGATTATCAAAAGACAGTGATCGAAAGAGAAAGAGTGAAAAAGAGATAGAGGCCGAAGAAAAAAAGAGAGAAAAGGCAATAATAGATTCAGCCATTGAGAGAAAAAAAGAGAGAAAACGAAATAATTTTTTTGCAAATGCCAAAAAAATTAAGAGAGCAATGTTTTCAAACCAGCCAATGATTATACTCTTGTACAAAGAGGTATTTTTAAACACTAATGAACTTGACCCTGCTTTGTATACTTCCGTTGTTTCTTTGTAGCAAGAATTTGAGGATGTGTTTCCTGGCGAGGTACCACATGGTTTGCCTCCAATTAGGGGAATAGAACATCAAATCGATTTCGTACCCAGAGCATCAATTCCAAACTATCTAGCATATAGAAGTAATCCAGAGGAGACAAAGGAACTTCAAAGACAAGTTGAATAATTGATAGAGAAAGGATACGTGAAAGAAAGCATGAGTCCATGTGCACTACCAGTGATTCTTGTTCCTAAGAAGGATGGATCATGGCAAACGTGTGTTGATTGCCAAGCAATTAACAACATAACAGTAAAGTATCGACATCCTTTTCCTCGCTTAGATGATATGTTAGATGAGCTGCATGGTTCTTGTGTCTTTTCTAAAATTGATCTTAAAAGTGGATCTCATCAAATTAGGATGAAAGAAGGTGATGAATGGAAAATAGCATTCAAAACTAAATATGGATTGTATGAGTAGTTGGTTTTGCCATTTGGATTAACTAATGCACCCAGTACTTTCACGCGCCTAATGAATCATGTTTTGCGTGCTTTTATTAGAAAATTCGTTGTTGTTTATTTTGATGATATTTTGATTTATAGCAAAAGTCTGCAAGATCATGGTTCACATTTGCAATTGGTTTTGGATGTGCTTAGAAAGGAGAAGTTATATGCTAACCTAAAAAAGTGTACTTTTTGCACCGATAAGCTTGTTTTCTTAGGTTTTATTGTGAGTGCTAAAGGAATTGAGGTTGATGAAGAGAAGATCAATGCCATCCAAGAGTGGCCTACCCCCTCTATTGTTGTTAATGTTAGAAGTTTTCATGGACTTGCTAGATTTTATAGGAGGTTCGTGAAGGATTTTAGCACAATTACTACACCACTTACCGAAGTTATTAAGAAAAATGTCGCATTCAAATGGGGTGAAGAACAAGAGAAGGCATTTCAGCTTATTAAGCATAAGCTTACTTATGCTCATTTGCTTGTTTTACCTAACTTTTCTAAGGCATTCAAAATCGAATGTGATGCTTTAGGTATTGGTATAGGTGTAGTTTTAATGTAGGAGGGACAACTAATTGCTTACTTCAGTGAGAAACTAAGCGGGGCAGCCTTAAACTACCCGACTTATGACAAAGAGTTATATGTATTGGTTAGGGCTTTGGAGACCTGGCAGCACTACCTATGGCCTAAAGAATTTGCGATTGATACAGATCATGAGTCCTTGAAACACCTGAGAGGGCAACAGAAGCTGAGCAAGAGACATGCCCGATGGGTTGTGTAAAAACCCATTTTTTTAAAGGGCAAAATGGTCTTTGACCAGATTTTAAAAAAAAAAAAAATTTATAATCAGATCACTCTCTCTCTCCTCCCTCACGTCCCCCCCCAGTACACTCTCTCTCTCTCTCTTTCTCTCCCTCGTCTCTCTCTCTCTCTCGGCCAAATCTCTGTACAGCCGCCGCCTGCCACCGACCGGGCCGCCCACCACCGGCGTCACCTTGCCTCATCGCCACGAAGCTCCGCCGCCTGTCGCCGCTCACCACCGGCCACCGGTTCGCCGGAAAAAGCCACTAAAGTCGATTAGACCCATTTCGGAAATTCGGCCACCGGCGACGATTCCGGCATCCATTTGACTCCAAACCGGTCCCGTTGGATTCGTATCGTCGCAAGGATCATCAAGGTATATATATCTCAACCTCATACTATCCGGATCAAAAATTGCCATTTTTGAGTATTTTGAGTTTTTGAATTTTAGTTTTCGATCCGGCCGTTGGATTGTGTTTTTGATTGCATTTTGGGAATGTACTCAGAAAATGGAGAAGTTTGATATATATATTGTGTAGTTTGGTGATCGGCACAAAAATCGAGATCGGACGGTCGAGATTTTATCTCGTTTTGCGTGCCACCGGTCCGGTATGGACCCGGACCCGAATTTGACAAGTTATATGTCTAACCTAGCTATTTTGGGTGCTAGGAATTCAGTGAAGAGGTCCGTTTGTAGAATTGAAGCTCCGGTGAGAAAGTTGATCTTTCGCACGAGGACGATCGAGGGCTTGGAATTGGTTCCTGACCCTCCAGGCGATCGTCAATGACACCTTAAGGACTTAATAGCGTGGTGTCGTTATTCTGTTNTTAAAACTTATTTTCTGCAACATATAAGAACAAGTGTGTTTTTAATGATTTGAATTATATGTGATGGAATCTGGTTATACGATATATACTGTACTGCTCTGGGAATTCTGTGTACAGGTTATTTTGGGTATATCAAAAATAGGGCCGTTATGCTGCCCGTTTTTCTATAAAACCCTATTATGGATGTTTTATTGAAAAACCAGAGTACAGTAGTTTTTACACTTCAGTTCTGTATTGCACGTATCATAGGATCATATATGAGCACCGTGTTAGCATCGTGGGTTTTACAGTGTGGCGCTGCGTGCCCCACCGTCGGTGAAAGTCCGTAAACTTGCGCAAGGTCTTGTTACTTCTGATTACCTCCCCATTTGGCAGGTGTAGGCAATTCGGTTGCCCCTCCAGGTTTGGTAGGCGACACATGGGTGTCCCCTCCGGGTATGGGCTTAGGTATCAGGCAGGCTGTTAGGTACACTTAGTGCCATCATCCTGGGTTTCCACAGATGAGAGGATGTGAGCTCATGGGTATGGGTTGATTTGTGTCATGTGCATATGGAGTGATGGTTTTTATTACACTGTTATATATATATTGGCTCCCGGTTTGGATTATATATATACGTATGTGTATGTTTTGGATTTGAACTAACCATGCAGGAGATTCCCATCACTGATGTGTTTTTCCCCGAGGTAACTATTTTCCTACTGGGCATTGTATGCTCACCCCCCCTTACCTTCCTCCTCAGGTGGTGTCCAGTGCGATCTTGGTGATCAAGAGGAGTAAGAGGTCATCCTGATTACAGTTCGCCTCTTGGTAATGCTAGGAGTTTGTTGCCATAGTTTTTGGACTATTTGGAATTTTGTGTTAGCATTGAACCAAGATTACTGCTTTCTATTTTGTCTATAAACTTAAGCATGCCATTCTGGTATTTGACATCTGTCGTGAATGATGATGATGCGGGGTTTGGTTTCTTTTTAATTAAATTTATGTTTTCAAGTAATTGTTCAATTCATGTTTGGTGGTGTATACGAACTGTGGGAGTGGTTCACGGGATGGAATTCCGAATATTTTATTTAAATGGACTATTTTTATAAAAACTAGAACTTTTGACACTTTTCAAATAAATTAAGGAATTTCCCACCTTTGTGAAATTCCCCTTCTGCCACTAGCCCGGGTTTTGGGTCGTGACAGGTTGAGTTCATTGAGACATTTTCGTACATTATTCGATACAAACAAGGTAAGGAAAATGTTGTCGCAGATGCACTTTCTCGCAGGTACATATTACTTTCTACTTTTGATACTAAAATACTTCGTTTTGAGCATATTAAAGAATTATATCCTTTAGACCATGACTTTAGTGAAGAGTATGTATCTTGTGAAAAAATAGCCAATGGTAAGTACTTTAGGCATGAGGATTTCTTGTTACGAGAAAATAAATTGTGCATACCAAATTGTTCTGTGCGAGATTCGCTAGTGAGAGAGTCACATGGGGGAGGTTTAGTGGGACATTTTGGAGTTGCGAAGACTTTAGCTATTTCACAGGAACACTTCTATTGGCCACACATGAAATGAGATGTTGAGAGGATTTGTGGTAGAAGTGTCATGTATAGGCAAGCAAAATCCCGAGTGCAACCCCATGGTTTATACACCCCACTACCCATTCCTAATGAGCTTTGGATTGATATTTCGATGGACTTTGTGTTAGGTTTGCCTAGGTCTAAATGGGTTAGAGATTCAATTTTTATAGTGGTGGATAGATTTTCTAAGATGGTACATTTTATTCCATGTCACAAAACTGATGATGCTTCCCATGTTGCTGATTTGTTCTTTAGAGAGATTGTAAGATTGCATGGTATGCCTAGAACACTTGTTTCTGATAGAGATGCTAAGTTCTTGAGTTATTTCTGGAAGACTTTATGGGCTAAGTTAGGAATTAAGTTGTTGTTTTCAACTACTTGTCATCCACAAACCGATGGTCAAACTGAAGTAGTGAATAGGTCATACTCTACTTTGTTGAGGACTATTATTAAAAAGAATATCAAAACTTAGGAGGAGTGTTTACCGTATGTTGAATTTGCTTATAATTGTTCTTTTCATTCTGCTACTAAATTTTCACCATTTGAAATTGTTTATGGTTTAATCCTTTAACTCTTTTGGATTTATCACCATTACCTTTGTCTGAGTGTGTGAATTTAGATGGAAAAAGAAAAGCTAAACTTGTAAAGCAGATTCATGAGAAAGCAAAGGTCAACATCGAACGACGAACGGAGCAATATACCAAGCAAGTAAATAAAGGCCAACAACAGGTGGTCTTTGAACCTAGTGACTGAGTTTGGTTGCACATGAGAAAGGAGTAGTTTCCGACTCAAAGGAAATCCAAGCTGCAACCAAGAGGAGATGGGCCTTTCCAAGTTTTGGAATGGATCAAAGACAACACATATAAGCTTGACTTGCCTGGTGAGTATAATGTCAGCGCAACTTTCAATGTTTCTAATTTGGGTCATTTTGTTGCAGGTGATGAACTTGATTTGAGGACAAATCCTTTTTAAGAGGAGGGGAATGATGAGAATATAACAAGCACGAATGCATGGAGTGTGGATCCTATTCAAGTTCCTATTAGTCTACTTATAAGAGCACGTGCAAAGAGATTCAAAAATACATTAAGTGGGCTAATTCAAGACATTAGGTCTCAGGCATACACGTAGGGCCTGTTGATGGAAATGAACGGATTTCTAAGCCCATAACAACTTAGTTCAAGTGCAAGAAAGTTAATTGGCGCATAGAAATCTAAGTTGTAAAGACTTGGACACCAAGTCATAGTTTATATTCCTATTTTCGTTATTTTAGGTGCAAACTGGTAGTTACCCAAAACAATTTACCTAAAATTAGATTGATACCTTTTAATTGAGGTCGAATTTAGGTAGTTATTAGACGGATAGTTACCAACTTTTCTTTTCTATTTTGGGTAAGTTACCTTGGGCATTTTATGGTCTTTTTAGGATTAAAATTTCGTGGCCTAGTCCTATATATTGTACATTTTTCATTCAATAAGATCAGATTACAATTAATAAAAAATTAAGAGCAATTTCTCTTTGGTTTTTTGAGAACTTATTCGAACTTATTAGATTTCTCTGTGGCGTTCATCATCCCTAGACATATCAATCGAGTTTTCCATTCTTGATTGTAGCGTCTTCCTTTATACCAAGTTTCACATCTCTTTATAGGTGTTGGGTCGAGGTATTCCATCTAAATCTGATTGTAGAACAGTCTTAGGCATCATCCTTGTTTCAGGTTTCGTCACAAGTTTACAGGGTTCGTATCACACACACTCTCTCATGTGTTTCACTCGAATAAAGAATCACTAAATTTCACTCGGGTCTCACACTTAATCTGATTGGCTTTTACCCTCTTATATGCTCACCACTCTTTGATGAGGAGGCTGTCAAGGTTCGTGGTCCAGTACAAGTTCCTGTTAGTCTAGTGACGAGGGCTCGAGCTAAAAGATTCAACGAAGAGCTAAATAACTTAGTCCAGAGAGTTCTACAACAAGAAGAAAGTGTGTTCACTACTGATGGTGAACAAAGGTTGGTTTTGCTCATCCAAGTCGACCCAAGAGAGAACCAATCAGCCATACACGTCCATTGAGCCATTGCATGGCCAACTTGTATGTCTAATCCATCATACACGTGCAAGGGGGGTTATAATCTGATGGAGACGTGTTTTCTTTGTAATTTTATCTTTAATTTTACGTTTTAATTTTTGAGTGTATCTAGGGTTAATTTAGACGTGTTTTATTTCTTCATTAAGTGTTGATTAGTAATTTTACAATCAAAAACCTTAGAAAATGTAATTCGGCTATATAAATGCCGCCTACAACATTATGATTGGAGATTTTGGAAATTAAGCAAATGGAGAGAATTTTCTTCTCGAGTTCTTGAAGTGATTTTTCTGAACTTATCAAGGGATTCCTTATGGCGTTCAAACTGACTTATCAAACGGATCCTTCATCCCCATTTGTGGCATTTTCACCATACCAAGGTTCTTGCTTTGCTAAGCAACGGGTCGTGGTTTCCATCAAACTTGAAAGGTCATGGGGTTGCGTTTCCAGATTTGGTAATGGGTTTCGTCATGCTGTTGGTATGGTTCATATCAGTTAGTATCAGAGCCTAGGTTCATCAGGTTTGCCTATCCTTTCTTGTTTTTTTCCTTGTCGAGTCGTTTGTTTAGGTTTAGGTTCCAATTCGGCCAAAAATCATATTCAGTCAAATTATTTTCTTTCCTTTTCAGCATTTTTGATTGAGTCTTAATGTGATGCCCAAGATTCTCACATACATAATAAGCCAATAATAAACATATTCATATTGCATAATAGACATATCAAGCAACTAGTATCACTTTCAT